>WNGS01002871.1:82743-92838 GCA_020271785.1 Procambarus virginalis | reverse complement strand
TAGCAGCATGCTGCAACACTGGGTTCATGATGGGTCTTTGAATGATAGGAACATCTTTGCCAAACTTGGCTAATAACTGTGTCGCAAGAGTAAAAGCAAACGAACGGAATCATGGTTTACGTCCAGTTTTCACCAGATACATATTGTAGCAGTTCAGCATGCGCATGTCAATAACATGAAAAAACTCTTCTTTTCGTCCATTTCAATGTTTTCCGCACACACTCGATAATACCCATTATCATATCAGATTTATCAACCAAACGTATGTTGATATTATAGTCAAGAACACAATCTGGCTTATATACTACATCTTGCCTTACTCGGTTCACCTTGCCACTGTTCACCATTGCACCATCATGAACGGTTGTTAGCAAGTTCACTTCTCTCATATTTTTCCACCTAACTGAGAGTATTTGATCACATTTTCTTAGCTCCCAGTCACCAACTTCAAATTTATTTTCAAACACTGGCATTTCCCTTCTTCTTGGCTTTACTGTGCCAAGTGTTATTAAAAACCTAACTAACAAGGAACTTGTATAGTAGTTATCCGTGTACAAAATGTGGCCCTTGTTCATCCATGGTGCCATCCGTGACTTCACAACACTACATGAGAAACCATGTTTGTCGTTTACGTGACTGTCAACATCGCTAGAAGAATACAGAATCATGTGTAACACGTAACCTGTTTCATAGTCACAAAGAACAAAGAATTTCAATCCAAATCTGTTGCGTTTTGAGGGAATATACTGCTGGAATGCAACACGTACTTTGAAAAGCACAAGTGATTCGTCAATCAATAGCTTCTGTGCTGGTACGTAGAAATCTCTGAACTTTCCAATCACTTGATTCATATAGTGCCTGTCTCGCCAAAGTCTATCATCCTCTGTCTGGTCCTCATTACTTGCAAAATGTAGACACCTGAGGAGTATCTGAAACTTGTCTCGGCACATATATTTCCCGAAGAAAGGTGTTGGAATAGTCTAGTCTTTTCTCGAGTAATTAGTGATAGCGTATTTGATACAATGCTTCATCAACATACATATTGCTAAAAATACATACAGTTCACCTACATATGTGTTTTTCCAACGCTGCAATCGGGAATATTCTGTGATCTCTTTTCCAATGAGATGATCTGCATGAAGGATCGTTTGGTGTACAATATATTCCATGAGCGGCTCATCATAGAATGCTGTAAAATATTGCATTTCACACATGTCCTAACCATTATCAGGGAAAAGGTCTGTAATCCCAACGACTTTATTGTCAAAGGCAGGAATTAGAGGAAAAAAATCGTCACCATCACTCAACCCAAGTACACCTTGTGTCCTGCGAGACACAACAGGGGTACGACTGTGGGGAAGCGATGCACACCGTGGACCAGGAGCTGAAGCCCGTCTATGCACAGTACGGCCGAATCGTGCACGTTTGGTGAAAGCACGTGAACATGAGGGTCTTGGTTCCTCTTGTGGTGCCAGGCAGTGGCGCTTGGCTGGGCGAGATGCTGTTGACGCGACAAATTCTCGCCCAGTAGATTTGTTTGGTTTGAGTTTAACTATTTGTTTAATTACATCCTCCCTGGTAACTGCTAAACTAGTCAACCTGTCCTCGTCCCCACCCACATATACTTGTTCGGCTGAAGGCATATTGTTAAGTTCCTCTTTAGTAAATACAGATATAAAATATTTATTAAAAATATTACTCATCTCTTCATCATTATCTGTTATTTGACCTGTCTCAGTTTTTACTAGACCTATCCTTTCCCTAATCTTTGTCCGGTATAACTGTAAAAACCCTTTAGGATTTGTCTTTGCTTGCTCTGCTATACGAACTTCATAGTTTCTTTTTGCTTTCCTTATCTCTTTTTTAGTATTTCTAACCGGTTGTACGAATTCCTGTTCTAAACTGATTTCCCCGTTCTTAATCCTTTTGTACCACGCTCTCTTTTTACCTATAAGGTTCTTCAGATCCTTTGTTATCCACTTTGGATCATTAGTATTCGATCTATTCAATTTATATGGTATACTACATTCCTGGGCTTCGCTTAGAACATTTTTAAATAAGTTATATTTTGAGTCCACATCGAAAACCCCTTTTACGTCAACTATCGCTGGGTTCACGTCTAGCTCCAAGACCGGCCCACACCCCATACCCAAGACTTTCCAATCTATTTGACTCAATAAATTTCTTAGGTTATTGAAATTAGCTTTTCGAAAATCAGGTACTTTAACAGAATTTTCTCCTACAGGTCTATTCCATTCTATGCTAAAACTGATTTCTTTATGATCACTGTTCACTATCTCACTCCCTATTTCGATGTCCTTAATTTGTGTTTCCCTGTTAGTTAACACTAAATCTAAAATATTATTTTCCCTCGTTGGTTCCTTAATGTGTTGCGGAAGAAAGCAATCGTCAATTAATTCTAGAAAATCTTCTGCTTCATTATTCCCTGTTTTGTTCAACCAGTTTATTCCACTAAAATTAAAGTCACCAATGACATAAATACTGTTAGATCTAGATGCTTTAGATATTTCATTCCATAGATGCTTTTCTTCCATTCTGTCTAAATTTGGTGGCCTATATATAACTGCTATTATAATATTCTTTGCTTTTTCGTTTAATTCTATCCAAGTAGTTTCTGTGTGTGGCTCAGATTTGAATCCCTCTTTGAGACTACATTTCAAATTGTCCCTAACATATATGGCTACTCCCCCTCCTCGTCTAATATATCTATCTGTGTGAAATAGTTTAAATCCAATTGTTTGATATTCAGCTAATAGTTCTCTATTTTCTACATTCATCCACGTTTCGGTAAGCGCGATAATATCTATTTTTTCTGTGCAGACAAGAGCATTTAATTCGTTTATTTTAAATGATGGTAAGAGTGTTGGGAGCTGGATAAGGAATTACCTCCGTTTGTGTCGCCCGGATCATGGGCGGTTCTGGAGTCGGTGTTGAAGTTGACCGCCTGGTCGTCTTGGTGGTAGTCTCTGGAGTGGTAGAGGAGGCAGTGAGATTTACGCTAGTGGCTATGATGGGGGCCAGGCCATTGTCTATGTATAATGCGTTTAGTTCACTGACAAAACGCTGATTGTCTGGTCCTGCTAGCCTTTCCGCTAGTCTAAGAAGACCAGGGATAATGCCTACATGTGATGCAGTGGGCTGTGAAGGAGCCTGTCGGACCTTGGGTCCCCAATGAGAAGGCTGTGTCGCCTGCTGGAAGGAGCCACATGTTGGTAAGACCGGAAAGTCTTCTGGTCGATTAGCGCGAGCTAAGGTGGTGGGTTGAACGCTTGGGGCTCTAGTCGTGCAGGTGGAAGGTTTGTTTCTCTTGGCTTCAACTTGGGCCTTGATGCTTTCCTGTCTTCGGGGCAGCGGTAGGAAATTGCGGGGTGATTGCCATCACAGAGCAAGCAGCGATGGACTGTTGCTTTGCATATGGAGTAGTGATGGTCCAGTGCGCACAGGCTGCACCTCTGGACAGGGTGCTGACACTTGTTGGTCGGGTGGGAGAGCTCGTAGCACTTAAAGCACTGCTGGATCTCATGGTATCGTTCCTTTTTTATTTGGAGGGGTGGTATTTTTAGGCCGAAGCAATAGAATCCTTGTGTGGCAGCCTGGGTGGCCGCAGCTATGGATGTGAACGAAAGCGTCATTGATGGTTTGTCGGTGTTGCAGAACTCTAGGTTGAATACCGACAGGTTTGGATTTTCGTCCTCGATATTGTCCATGATATGATGTTGAGGTCGCTCAGCGATCCACTGCCTGGTCCTGCTGGTAAAAACAGTTCTTCCAGCCAGGAACTGACGTGGGAAGTGAGGATGTAGGTGGTGCTCTTTGCGAAGAATGGCATCGTTAGTGAGGTGTTTTTCTAGCTGCTCTTCACATGAAAAGAAGAGCACGATATCTTCATTTTTCTGACTAATGTCAGCGGGTTCGAGGCCAGTAACGTCCTTCAGGACCTTCAAAGTATTGCTTCTCTCGATAGCATGACCGTCAAGTGGAGTCGCTCTGACCTTAAGACGTTTGGGTCGCATTGTGACCACACTGATCCTTGTGATGTGTTGGCTGGAGATGTCTCCCCCGTCGACTGTCTCACTGTTGCTCTCATTGTTTATATTACCTGGCTCTGTAATATTGCTGTTATTTTGTACCACAATACCCTCTTCCTCCACACTACTGCTCCGGTTCTCTAAACTATCTGTTCCTAAGTTTTGGTCGTTATCCAATGTTGTCTTTCCCAGTCCGCATATATCACTTGTAGCTTTTCTGTGAGTGAAAATCGCTGTGACTCGGGAATGTTTTTCATCAGTTTAGTTATGTTCTCCAACATTAATCTGTCATCTTTGCAAACCCAGTAAATTCCTTGCCTTTTTGTGCATCCTGCAGATAATTCTGCACAGCCCAGGTGAAATCTTATGTTACAGATGCAAAACTTGACGCCTACATTACGTCTTCCCAATACTCCCGAACACTCACCACACCTCTCCATTGTCTAATGTATTGTATTGTATTGTATTTGTGCTTCACAGTATGGATCACTTGTTGATGTCAGTCCTTTTAACTCTTTTTAAAATTATATGTACATATTTGTGAACAAACCTGAATGGTTCCCAGGACTATATGCATCTGAAAACTCACACCCGAGTCACTTCGAGTCACCTCTGTGGTGTGAGTTTTCAGATGTATATATTTATATATTTAATATTTATAATATTATATTTATACCATATATTTGTAATATAATGTATGTTATTTTGTTCAAACTTTATGGCAGGTACTTAGCGTAGGGTAGCGAAGCTGGTCCCCAGTGCGGTGCAGTTGACCCTTTGTTGTCCCAGATTGATGTCACCAGTTTCCAGTTACTCGATTTATAACACTGATTTATTCTTTGCTTGTATTCTTACAAGAAATTGAAGAATGCAAAGAGGAGCTTTCCGAGCCACTGTCTACCATATTTAATAAATCAATAGAGTTAGGCAGAGTGCCAGAGTCATGGAAGGTAGTTAATGTGGTACCAATTTTTAAGAAAGCAGATAGATCACTTGCGTCACTCGTAGCTCAATATATCCTCATACTCTAAATAAACACAGGAACTGTGTGCTCCTGGGTGAATTGGAGTAGACACTGGGCGAGGAGGCATGGGGTGAGCATGTAGGACTCGCCATGGGATGAGGCTGTATCTCAATTTCACTGTCTGTGCTACAATCATCGGTCAATTGTGTGTAGTCCTTATCAATGTCAGCGTCATCAAAATCACTTTCCTCACCATCAGAAAATAATTCACTAGTTATTTGCGCTTGGGTAAGTGATTTTGCATGGTGCCTTCCCGGAAGGCGTTTGGCCATGCGTTCGACATGGTGAGTGTTGGTAAACTGGGGCGTCCAACGCGATGGTGCTGTGAGCTGCATTTTTTACATAATGATAGCTGTTTACTATAGCCCCTAGGCAGCATATGGGGGCCCCCCTACCCCGCTCGCCATTCAAATCTCGCGTGGTGCTCCATCGCGTCATATGACGCGATGCACAATTTATTGCAAGTTACTCAACCCTTCATATGGCGGGTTGCACAGTTTACGGGTTAACCTCGTGTTTTTGTAAAATGATGGAGAGGATAATTTTAATTAGACTTATATATATTATAGGTGATCAGCTGTCTAGTAATTTGTTCAGGTTCCTCAATGGCAAAAGTGCCCCTGACTGTCTTAATAAATGTTTAGCTAATGATAATGATTATTATAGAATTTTTATTGATTTACAAGGAGCTTTTGATAAGCAAACAAGGAGGTTATCTTATATGAACTAGCTGCTCTTGGTGTTAAAGGGAGATTATTACGCTGAATAGGGGATATCTTCACGAAAGGAATGTTCAGGTGAGGTATCAAGGTTGTATGTCCGATCATATATACCGATGATATTTTGTTTCAGGGCAAATATATTTCTAAGGCTCAAACGGTGTTGGAAAATTTTGGAAACCTGTGTCACCATATGGAACTGTGGGGTAATGAAGACAAAACTAAGTTTGAATGTAGAAGTCGGAGGCCCATTATATTGAATATAAACGGTAAAAAAACAAAGTTAATATATATATATATATATATATATATATATATATTATATATATATATATATATATATATATAATCTATATATATATATATTATATATATAGCAAACAGCCTGAATGGTCCCAGGACTAGATACAACTGAAAACTCACACCCCAGAAGTGACTCGAACCCATACTGCGAGGTGCAACGCAACTGGTATGTACAGGGACGCCTTAATCTGCTTGACCATCACGACCGTACATAAGGAAGTGATAGCCGGACCTATATGAACCACTTCCCCGCCGGCACGCGGATGGTAATCTTGGGCATAGCATTTTATCAACCACCTCATTTTTTGGGGCAACACGTGAGGAACACAAATGCAAACAAGCCTGAATGGTCCCAGGACTAGATACAACTGAAAACTCACACCCCAGAAGTGACTCGAACCCATACTGCCAGGAGCAACGCAACTGGTATGTACAGGAACGCCTTAATGAGCTTGACCATCACGACCGGACATAAGAAAGTGATAGCCGAGCTATATGAACCACTTCCCCGCCGGCACTCGATGGTAATCTTGGGCATAGCATTTTATCAAATCACCTCATTTTTTGGGGCAACACGTGAGGAACACAAATGCAAACAAGCCTGAATGGTCCCCAGGACTAGATACAACTGAAAACTCACACCCCAGAAGTGACTCGAACCCATACTCCCAGGAGCAACGCAACTGGTATGTACGGGACGCCTTAATCCGCTTGACCATCACGACCGGACTAAGGAAGTGATAGCCGAGCTATATGAACCACTTCCCCGCCGGCACTCGGATGGTAATCTTGGGCATAGCATTTTATCAAATCACCTCATTTTTTGGGGCAACACGTGAGGAACACAAATGCAAACAAGCCTGAATGGTCCCCAGGACTAGATACAACTGAAAACTCACACCCCAGAAGTGACTCGAACCCATACTGCCAGGAGCAACGCAACTGGTATGTACAGGGACGCTTAAATCGCTTGACCATCACGACCGGACATAAGGAAGTGATAGCCGGAGCTATATGAACCACTTCCCCGCCGGCACTGGATGGTAATCTTGGGCATAGCATTTTATCGAATCACCTCATTTTTTGGGGCAACACGTGAGGAACACAAATGCAAACAGCCTGAATGGTCCCCAGGACTAGATACAACTGAAAACTCACCCCAGAAGTGACTCGAACCCATACTGCCAGGAGCAACGCAACTGGTATGACAGACGCTTTAACCTTTTGCTTGACCCATCACGACCGGACATAAGGAAGTGATAGCCGGAGCTATATGAACCACTTCCCGCCGGCACTCGGATGGTAATCTTGGGATAGCATTTTATGAAATCACCTCATTTTTTTGGGCACACGTGAGGAACACAAATGCAAACAAGCCTGAATGGTCCCCAGGACTGATACAACTGAAAACTCACACACCGAAAACTCACACCCTGGGTGTGAGTTTTCAGTTGTATCTAGTCCTGGGGACCATTCAGGCTTGTTTGCATTTGTGTTCCTCACGTGTTGCCCAAAAAATAGGTGATTTGATAAAATGCTATGCCCAAGATTACCATCCGAGTGCCGGTGGGGAAGTGGTTCATATACTCCGGCTATCACTTCTTATGTCCGTCGTGATGGTCAGCGGATTAAGGCGTCCCTGTACATACCAGTTGTGTTGCACCTGGCAGTATGAGGTTCGAGTCATTCTGGGTGGTGATTTCAGTTGTATCTAGGTCCTGGGGACCATTCAGGCTGTTTGCATTTGTGGTTCCACACGTGTTGGCCCCAAAAAATTAGTGATTTGTAAAGGCTATGCCCAAGATTACCATCCGAGTGCCGGCAGGGAAGTGGTTCATATAGCTCCGGCTATCACTTCTTATGTCCGGTCGTGATGGTCAAGCGGATTAAGGCGTCCCTGTACATACCAGATGTGCGCTGCACCTGGCAGTATGGGTTCGAGTCACTTCTGGGGTGTGAGTTTTGCAGTTGTATCTAGTCCTGGGGACCATTCAGGCTTGTTTGCATTTGTGTTCCTCACGTGTTGCCCCAAAAAATGAGGTGATTTGATAAAATGCTATGCCCAAGATTACCATCCGAGTGCCGGCTGGGAAGTGGTTCATATAGCTCCGGCTATCACTGTCCTTATGTCCGGTCGTGATGGTCAAGCGGATTAAGGCGTCCCTGTACATACCATTGCATTGCACCTGCAGTATGGGTTTCGAGTCACTTCTGGGGTGTGAGTTTTCAGTTGTATCTAGTCCTGGGGACCATTTCAGGCTTGTTTGCATTTGTGTTCCACACGTGTGCCCCAAAAAATGAGGTGATTTGATAAAATGCTATGCCCAAGATTACCATCCGAGTCCGCGGGGGAAGGGTTAATATAGCTCCGGCTACACTTCCTTATGTCCGGTCGTGATGGTCAAGTGATTAAAGCGTCCTGTACATACATTGCGTTGCACCTGGCAGTATGGGTTCGAGTCAATTCTGGGGTGTGAGTTTTCAGTTGTATCTAGTCCTGGGGACCATTCAGGCTTGTTATGCATTTGTGTTCCTCACGTGTTGCCCCAAAAAATGAGGTGATTTGATAAAATCTATGCCAAGATTACCATCCGAGTGCCGGCGGGGAAGTGGTCATTTAGCGTCCGGCTATCACTTCCTTATGTCCGGTCGTGATGGTCAAGCGATTAGGCGTCCCTGTAATACCAGTTGCGTGGTGCACCTGGCAGTATGGGTTCGAGTCACTTCTGGGGTGTGGGGTTTTCATATATATATATATATATATCTATATATATATGATATATATTATATATATATATATATATATATATATATATGCGAACAAGCCTGATTGGTTCCCAGGAATATATGCGAATGAAAACTCACACCCCAGAAGTGACTCGAACCCATACTCATATATAACATAACCCATATATTCATATATATATATATCTATATATATATATATATATATATATATATATATATATATATATATATATAGATATTATATATATATAATATATATATCACATAAGAACAGAACAACCTACCATGAACACCCAAATCACGGAACTATTTACTCTTCCCACAATGAGAGTAAGGACAAGACCAGAACATAACGATGCCAACACAGAAGACAATGTACAACATAACAGGCCAATTACACTGGATTAATCTTTGTATGTAGATGCCAGCTGCCTCGTATGGCCAATAGGCCTTCTGCGGTTACCTCTATTCTTATGTTCATATATATATATATATATATATATATATATATATATATATATATATATATATATATATATATATATATATATATATATAATACATATATATTATATATTTATATATATATATATATATATATATATATATATATATATATATATATATATATATATATATATATATATGTCGTACCTAGAAGCCAGAAGCACTTCTCAGCCTACTATGCAAGGCCTAATTTGCCTAATAAGCCAAGTTTTCATGAATTAATTGTTTTTCGACTACCTAACCTAACCTAACCTAACTTTTTCGGCTACCTAACCTAACCTATAAAGACAGGTTAGGTTAGGTTAGGTAGGGTTGGTTAAGTTCGGTCATATATCTACGTTAGTTTTAACTCCAATAAAAAAAATGACCTCATACATAATGAAATGGGTAGCTTTTTCATTTCATAAGAAAAAAATTAGAGAAAATATCTAAATTCATGAAAACTTGGCTTATTAGGCAAATCGGGCCTTGCATAGTAGGGTAGGCTGAGAAGTGCGTTCTGGCTACTAGGTACGACATATATATATATATATATATATATATATATATATATATATATATATATATCATATATATATATATATATGAAGTCGGAGGAGATTACAACCTTGGCATGCTGTGGAAAGGGAATGGGAATCCTTGCGATATGAATGATGTACATGAGAACTGTAGATACCTTATTGATTATGCTGCACCTGTCATTTCTGTTTTGTTAATGGTAAGAGGGGCAAGTTTTAGAAGGTAC
>WNGS01002871.1:38477-78363 GCA_020271785.1 Procambarus virginalis | reverse complement strand
CTGTATAGCTACCGTGCTACCTGGTTATGTGTATTTATAGTTATTGTGTAGTCTAAGCTAGTGTTTTGGCATCACTAAGTGTACTCAATTGTGCCTAGTGTACCACATGGGTCATAGCTATCCAGGCAGCTTCAAGCCTTACAAGTGACTTTCTCCAAGTAGACTTTACCCTAGTTTTGTAATTGTAAACCTTGCATCCTGCCTATGTAGACCAAGGTGTTTAATGTAAGGTAGAGTGGTAAAGAAAATAGTTGTATTAATGTATATGGGGGGTTATTAGAGGGTTTAATAAATAAGTTTATTAAATGATCATTGTATGGGGAGTATTAATTCATCCTGTTGAAGTGGTGTAGATGATTAGCTACTAAACAGCAGACCTGTAGTCTAAAACATAGAATCATTAATAGGAACCTATGTTCCTTGAGGGCCGGGCCTATCTATCCCACTATTTTTTTTATACATCTTGACTCAAGCAACTGGCCCTTCTAAGTATAACAACATACCCTCCATAACAGCATTTATCAATACACTCCCAGCGGTCAACAGTCAGCAATGATCGCTACACTCCCAGCGGTCAACAGTCAGCAATGATCGCTACACTCCCAGCGGTCAACAGTCAGCAATGAACACAACACTACCAACAGTCAGTAACGGCCACTACATTACCAGCTGCTAACAGTTAGCAATGATCACTACACTCTCAGCGGTCAACAGTAAACAATGATCATTACACTCCCAGCGGTCAACAGCCATCAATGTACACAGTACACACACTAACAGTCAGTAATGACCACAGCACCACCAACAGTCCATAATGACCACAACACTACCATCAGTCAGTAATTACTACTACACCAATAGGCAGTATGACCACAACACTACCAACAGTCAGTAATGACGAACACAACCACAGTCAGTAATGATCACACAAAATCCAACAGTCAGTAATGACAACAACACTATCAACAGTCAGTGATGACCTCAACTCACCTACCATAGACAGTAATGACCACTACACTACCAACATCAAATAGAATAGACTAATAACAGTCTGGAAATAGCCAACAGTTAATTCTCTCTTAACTCCTAATATTAACACTTACTAATAACACTAACACGTAGAGTTAATATCATTGGTGTTTCTACAGTATGGCATAATTTGCCAACAAAATTTCCAGCCCACATCATGTCGAGCGTCGATAGCAGGCTAAAACATGAAATCTTCCACATTTGTTGGAAATTTATAGAGTTCATTTAATAGTCCTTTCTTTCTAAAATATTAGTCATTATTAAAAATAATAGTTGTACATCTTTATGCGTTCTGAACTCGACCATTTAACCAAATTAATTATTACAGTACATATTACTACGACGTAAAATTAAATACACGTCGATCCTTCTCGTTTTAATTTGTCAGTGTTAATTAAATCGATTGCCTTGCGAGAAGATTTATTATGATTAAATATATTTATTCATGACGTTAGTTTAAGTCATACTTCCTAATTTCTCTAAATAATTACTAGAAAATCAATTAGTTTAAGCTTGAGATCGCTATAAGCGTCTCTGTGCATGCGTGTCCGAGAAGGTAGGAGAGAGGAAGGCGTCTTTGCTGCCAAACGAATCTGCCACGAGCACATGCAGATTTGCAGGCGGCAGCCATTGCAGATAGAACACGTTGTCGAACAGTGCTAATAATACCGTTAATTCTCACGTCTGAGAATATAATTACGTCCTGAAATTTTACCTTCATCAGCCATGAACGTCAAGGACTAACAGACGTGATATCGGCGAGCTTAAATGTTTCAACAGGCCTACGTTAAGTATTTTTTATATAGCGTGCACTTTATCATAAATCATTAATGTAGGTTGCTCACCGTATGTCATCTACCGACCACGAAACCCACATTAGTTTCTTTTCATGTTGTTCCCGATTTCTCAGTGAATAGTGGAATAAATCTCTTGCCTAGTTAATTTCTAAAAAAATTCTGTAATTGCAGCGCCTTGGTGAGGACAAGCAGAGAAATTCTTCCTCTACATGCAATATCCCCTGTCGGTGTTTCATCCACTACTTGGGTGATGTGATCACGTCTACGAGTATTCGAATTGCGAAATGGGTGTATTGAAGTCTTCCTACAGCTAAGCCCCTCCATTCGTTATATCGTAGATAATAGAGTTGCTATGATTAATCTAATAATATGTCTGACATATGTATTCTGCCTTTGTTATGCATATAATATTCCAAGAGAAACTACATAAATATAATACATTTATTACTTAGGGGGGGGGGGTACCACCTCTGGTGCAATTATAGGGACCCACAGCCTCAAAGAAGGGAACACAGAGCATTCAGAGAAAAATTTGCCATTTAACTCTGAATACGTATGAGTGTTCACTTCTCCTACCACCCCCTTTTTTTAGGGTGTACACTTTATAATGCAAGGTTATTCAGTTATATATCTGATTTTATACAAAAAATGAACATTGAGAGGACACAAGAAAAATTTCGCTTCCTAGAGGCTGTAGATTTCCTCGAACTCCTCTGACGTCGGGCAGGAACCGAGGACGCAGCGGGCATTCCCCCACTGGAACGCAACACTGAGGCACTGGAAGAGAAAACTTGCCATTCTAGGGTCTCTTGTAGTGTCAATGAGCTTGGAACCGGGATCCTAAGAAACCTTCTTGCACTCTCTCCCCATGGGCATAGGTCTCAGACCCTATTGGATCGAAGTTGTACCGATGATCTAATTCCCTGTATTTGGCTGACTTGCATGTTTCTCTGTGTGTCTCCGCGGCTCCTGCTTGGTCGGCCGAGAGGTTTATTTATGTGGTTGCCAGGGTGGATACGCAAGTACAGTCCCATGCCAACTGTCTGCCACTCTTCGAAGGGCGCAGTGTGATTCCGTCTGGTTGGCCGGCAACGCTAACAGAGTCACGTTTCAATAGGTTGCGGGGCTGTGTCTCTGCTGGACACTGGGCAGTGGCAAGGCTTCTTTTAATGATGCCATTGACTTCGTCGCATCTAGTGTGCCAACCATCAGATTTTCCACAGTGCAGGCCATGAAATCCATATTCGTTAGCATCTGCCTCGCCAAAAATACACCTATGGACAGTGTGGATAGAGGTAGCAAGGCGGAGAGCGACTGCAATACCGAGCTCCTGCAGATCAAGACGTGTGCCTGTCGCAGACATAGGGACTGCCAAAGGAAGTCCCCTGCATGGGGAGCCTGCACAGCTGTGAGGCGTACATGATCACTGGGGGTTGTTGCTGCCTTCAGCAAAGCTGTGGCTTCTTTGTCTACAGTGGGGCAGTCACAGCTAGATTGTTTCATGGCTTTCGGCATGGTTGGTCTGAGTGCTGGGTCTGCTATGGAACCCCATTTCGTGTCACATTCCGTGTAGTGGGGGTCATGCCCCCGCTTTAGCCCCTCACCCCCACTTTATTACTAGTGTACTGCAATTTTCACACACATATTTCTATGATTTACTAATATTTCATAGGCTTGATTATTTTACTATATTATCATCATATATGAATCTACATTTATTACCTGATTCTATAATCTTTAATGTGGTGATTAACTAACTGGTAACGAACCAGCACCAGTCATCATCCTAGATATATATTATTTGTAGTAATACCCCCCCACCCATGTTGAAGTGAGGATTTTAACTCTCAATTAATTATTACCACAGTCCATTCATGCTTTTCAAAATAATTTCCAAATAACTTATCATCCATAGGCACTGGTATTTCAGTGTCAGCTTTATGATTCCCTTTAGCTGTTTTCCCTCTTTTCTCAAAAGTGGGTGGACCTTCAAATTTATTGATTTCTTAACCTTTGTGTTGCTCAGGGCTAATTAGCCTTTATCGCCCATGCAGGTGCATACAAAAAAATATTCTTAACCTGTTAAGTTGTGTTCCCTGACCACGACAAAAAAAATGAACTTACCGGTAACGTAATTGAGCCGACAGTATTGGCGATGACGTTACACCTTGCATGATTGCTCATGCAAGGTGCGTCCCGGAGATCCGCGCGCGGTCTTCAAACAGCCACAGTTGACACAAATTTATTTTCGAGGCATTATTTACAGTGTCTAGGTGTATTTTAACGCTAATATTATTCACTAATTGTGTTGCATATAATGTTACATCATGGTCAATGGCAATAAATGTTGCATACATCGAGAATGCACATGCGCACACAAATGTTTTCCATTACGCCAATATAATATGTATTCACATTGTTCATTATTATATTTACACATATGCAAGCACTATTTATAGGTTTTTACACTAATATTGCACATTTAGAATTCTTGGAAAGAGTTGTAGTCGTTGAAGCAGTCGACAGCACACGCTTCGCACCATGTTTGCACCTGTTTTCGTTTCTGATCTCTTCTTTTTGATGATCTACAAACAAAGCAGTCACGTTGGCCTATTGCACGCTTTCCAGCTGGTGGCAAATGTTTTAGTCTGTGTGCTCGAAAGCCCTCAATATGAGCGAGTCTGGGTGTAGCAGCATGCTGCAACACTGGGTTCATGATGAGTTTTTGAATGCCAGGAACATCTTTGCCAAACTTGGCTAATAACTGTGTCGCAAGTGTAAAAGCAAACGAACGGAATCATGGTTTACGTCCAGTTTTCACCAGATACATATTGTAGCAGTTCAGCATGCGTATGTCAATAAGATGAAAAAAAAATCGTCCACTTCAATGTTTTCGCACACACTCGATAATGCCCATTATCATATCAGATTTATCAACCAAACGCATGTTGATATTATAGTCAAGAACACAATCTGGCTTATATACTACATCTTGCGTTACTCGGTTCACCTTGCCACTGTTCACCATTGTACCATCATGAACGGTTGTCAGCAAGTTCACTTCTCTCATATTTTTCCACCTAACTGAGAGTATTTGATCACATTTTCTTAGCTCGCAGTCACCAACTTCAAGTTTATTTTCAAACACTGGCATTTCCCTTCTTCTTGGCTTTACTGTGCCAACCAATCCAGTTTTATTTTCAATTGAAAACCTAACTAGCAAGGAAATTGTATAGTAGTTTTCCGTGTACAAAATGTGGCCCTTGTTCATCCATGATGCCATCAGTGACTTCACAACACTACATGAGAAACCAGGTTCGTCGTTTCCGTGACTGTCAACATCGCTAGAAGAATACAGAATCATGTGTAACACGTAACCTGATTCATAGTCACAAAGAACAAAGAATTTCAATCCAAATCTGTTGCGTTTTGAGGGAATATACTGCTTGAATGCAACACGTACTTTGAAAAGCACAAGTGACCCGTCAATCAATAGCTTCTGTGCTGGTACGTAGAAATCTCTGAACTTTCCAATCACTTGATTCATATAGTGCCTGTCTCGCCAAAGTCTATCATCCTCTGTCCGGTCCTCATTATTTGCAAAATGTAGACACCTGGGGAGTATCTGAAACCTGTCTCGGGACATATATTTCCCGAAGAAAGGTGTTGGAATAGTCTAGTTTTTTCTCCAGTAATTAGTGATAGCGTGTTTGATACAATGCTTCATAACATACATATTGCTAAAAATACATACATTTCACCTACATATGTGTTTTTCCAACGCTGCAATCGGGAATATTCTGTGATCTCTTTCCCAATGAGATGAGCTGCATGAAGGATCGTTTGGTGTACAATATATTCCATGAGCGGCTCATCAAAGAATGCTGTAAATTATTCCATTTCACACATGTCCTAACCATTATCAGGGAAAAGGTCTGTAATCCCAACGACTTTATTGTCAAAGGCAGGAATTAGAGGAATAAAATTGTCACCATCACTCCACACAAGAACACCTTGTGTCCTGCGAGACACAACAGGGGTACGACTGTGGGGAAGCGATGCACACCGTGGACCAGGAGCTGAAGCCCGTCTACGCACAGTACGGCCGCTACATGCACGCGAGGTGAAAGCACGTGAACATGAGGGTCTTGGTTCCTCTTGTGGTGCCAGGCAGTGGCGCTTGCCTGGGCAAGACGCTGCTGACGCGACAAATTCTCGCCCGGTAAAACCACTGGTACTAGCAACAGGCTCGGTAACACTATGCTCTGAATCCACTTCACTAAAACCAGAAAATGAGTCACCTTCTTCTGATGATTGATTGATGAAGATTAAGCTACACAAAAGGTGGCACGGGCATGAATAGCCCATAAGTGGTGGCCCTTTTGAGCCATTACCAGTATCAACAGTTGATACTGGAGATCTGTGGAGGTGCGACTGCACCCTGCGTGATTGGAGATGTCTCCCCCGTGCACCTTGTTCTGACTCCTGGTTGATACCTGGTTGATGGGGTTCTGGGAGTTCTTCTACTCCCCAAGCTCGGCCCGAGGCCAGACTTGACTTGTGAGAGTTTGGTCCACCAGGCTGTTGCTTGGAGCGGCCCGCAGGCCCACATACCCACCACAGCCCACAAGACGTTGAACAACCGTGGACCTCTGAAGTTCATACAGTGTTCTCTGATTGTGCCCATGGCACCTCTGCTCTTCACTGGTTCTATTCTGCATTTTCTTCCATGTCGTTCTCTCCAGTACGTTGTTATTTTACTGTGCAGATTTGGGACCTGTCCCTCCAGTATTTTCCATGTGTATATTTTTGGTATCTCTCTCGTCTCCTTTCTAGTGAGTACATTTGGAGAGCTTTGAGACGATCCCAATAATTTAGGTGCTTTATCTCGTCTATGCGTGCCGTATATGTTCTCTGTATTCCCTCAATTTCAGCAATCTCTCCTACTATGAAGGGGGAAGTGAGTACTGAGCAGTACTCAAGACGGGACAACACAAGTGATTTGAAGAGTACAACCTTTGTGATGGGATCTCTGGACTTGAAGGTTCTCGTAATCCATCCTATCATTTTTCTGGCTGACGCAATACTTGCTTGGTTATGCTCCAAAAACGTTAGGTCGTCGTACATCATTATTCCCAAATCCTTGACATGCTGTTTTCCAAGTATGTGCAGATTCGATTGTGTTTTGTACCCTGTATTATGTTTGAAATCCTCATTTTTGCTGTATCTGAGTACCTGGAATTTATCACCGTTAAACATCATGTTATTTTCTGCTGCCCAATCGAAAACTTTCTTAATATCTGTTTGTAGTTTATCAATGTCTTCAGCAGAGGTAATTTTCATGCTGATTTTTGTATCATCTGCAAAGGATGACACGAAGCTGTGACTTGTGGTTTTGTCTATATCTGATATGAGAATAAGGAACAGCAGTGGTGCAAGGACTGTACCTTGAGGTACAGAGCTTTTAACTGCGCTCGGACTCGATTTTACTTGATTGACTGTTACTCTTTGTGTTCTGTTCGACAGGAAATTGAGTATCCAGCGTCCTACTTTACCAGTTATACCCATTGACCTCATTTTGTGTGCAATCACTCCATGGTCACATTTGTCGAATGCCTTTGCAAAATCTGTGTATACGACATCTGCATTATGTTTTTCCTCTAATGCCTCAGTGATTTTGTCATAGTGGTCAAGTAGCTGTGAGAGGCATGATCTTCCTGCTCTAAATCCATGTTGGCCTGGATTGTGGAGGTCATTGGTTTCCATGAATCTAGTGACCTGACTCCTGATCACTCTCTCAAATACTTTTATTATGTGGGACGTTAGTGCAACTGGTCTATAATTCTTTGCCAATGCTTTGCTACCACCCTTGTGTAGAGGGGCAATGTCTGCTGCTTTAAGCGCATCTGGTATCTCCCCTGTGTCCAAGCTCTTCCTCCACACTATACTGAGTGCCTGTGCTACTGGCACTTTGCATTTCTTTATAAATATTGAATTCCATGAGTCTGGACCCGGGGCTGAGTGCATGGGCATATTGTCAATTTCTCTTTCAAAATCTGCCACGCTCGTGTTGATATCAGTTATATTTACAGGTGTTTGAGTATCATTCATAAAGAAATTGTCCGAATTTTCCACTTTCATGCTGAGTATCGGAGTGCTAAACATGTCCTCATACTGCTTTTTTAGGATTTCACTAATTTCTTTGTCATCCTCAGTGTATGAACCTTCACTAATACGAATAGGTCCAATACTGGCAGTGGTTTTCGCTTTTGATTTAGCATATGTGAAGAAATATTTTGGGTTTTTCTTTATTCCTTGAATTGCTCTCTGTTCTAGTTGCCTTTCTTCAGTCTGATAGGAATGCTTCAGTCTCTGTTCGATTTCTTCAATCTCCCTGTTTAAATTATTTCTTCTTTGTATGGAGAGCCATGTCTGCTTAAGCATTTCCGTTAATTTCTTCCTACTTTTGTAATGTCGTCTGCGTTCTCTTTCTACATTGGACCTCTTTCTGGCTTTCCTCCAAGGAACATGTTTAAAACAGACTTCTATGCTTCAAAAGTCAGTTTTTTTTATTCCTTGTGTAGGATTTTTATTTCTTAGAACATTTTCCCATTGAATGTTTGTAAGTTCTCTATTTATTTTCTCCCAGTCTATCCTCTTATTATTAAAATTGAATTTATTGAATAGCCCTTCTCGCTAATTGTTTCTCTTGGGCCTACTACCGTTATTAATGTTAGTTTGCACTTTAATGAGCTTGTGGTCTGAGTACGTAGTGTCTGAGACAGTAATGTCTCTGATTAGCTCCTCATTGTTCGTGAATATCAGGTCCAGCGTGTTTTCGTTCCTAGTTGGTTCTGTAATCTGCTGACTGAGCGAGAGTTTGTCACAGAATCTCAGTAGTTCTCTGACCTGTGGTTGGTTATTTCCAGGTTGACTTCCTGCTATAATGTCATTGTTTACTATTATCCATTTTAAACTGGGTAGATTGAAGTCTCCAAGGAAGATGATGTCTGGTACTGGGTTTGCTAGGTTATTTAGGATATTCTCTATTTTGTGGATCTGTTCAGTTAATTCCTCAACTGTTGCATCTGGCGGTTTGTATATTAAAATAATAAGTAGATTCATATTTTCTACCTTGATTCCAAGTACCTCTACCACCTCATTGGACGAGTTCTGGAGCTCTGTGCATGCCAGCTCCTATTTAAAATACAGACCTACTCCTCCACTTGACCTAATAACTCTGCCACATCTATATAGATTATAATTCGGAATCCAGATTTCACTATCCATGTGGTGTTTTGTGTGGGTTTCTGTAAATGCACCAAATATTGAGTTCGATTCTATCAGGAGGCCATTTATGAACTTAACTCTATTTCTTGATTTTGGCTTCAAGCCTTGTATGTTTGCAAATATTAATGATTTCCCACATTGCGTATCACTTTTGGTGGGCTTTGGTAGTTCTCCCCCCACTCTACCCAGGTCCAGGGTGTGTTGTTTTGGAAGTGATTCGTCCAGTTTTGGTAGTAGGACGGGTGTTGTGTGGTGTAGTACCTGTGTGCTTGTTGATAATTTGTATTCCAGTCTTGTGGGTATCTCCCTTCCCCTCTGTAATCCTGTAGTGTTTCCATCTGACTGTTCCTCTCTCTTATATTTTCTAGTCTGTTTCTGCCTTCCTCTAAAAAATTTCCTGTTGTGTCATATTGATCTTCCCGTCTATAACGCTGTGTACCTCTCACGTGGAATTCCGGACACAGAAGATTGTAGCATTTTTTGTCCCTAATTGAAAATTGATATAATTTAATGTGAAAGTATCTACACCCTGTTCCAAAACGGCATGTACCCCTATTCAACATATTCCTGCATTTTCGAGGATGTAGAAAATTGCATTTTGTTCCTAATTTAACATATTTGCTTATTCCTTTAGCGTAGAATTTGCAAATATGTTCAAGTTTTTGGTTTTTCAAGGTATTTATACCTGTGTCTGTCTTGTCTATCTTTTATTGGAGCCATCTCCGTCTTTCGTCCCAATTCCTTCATTTATGCACTCTGTCTCACTGTTGCTCTCATTGTTTATATTACCTGGCTCTGTAATATTGCTGTTATTTTGTACCACAATACCCTCTTCCTCCACACTACTGCTGCGGTTCTCTGAACTATCTGTTCCTAAGTTTTGGTCGTTATCCAATGTTGTCTTTTCCCAGTCCGCATATATCACTGGTAGCTTTTCTGAGAATGAAAATCGCTCTGACTCGGGAATGTTTTTCATCAGTTTAGTTATGTTTTCCAACATTAATCTGCCATCTTTGCAAACCCAGTAAATTCCTTGCCTTTTTGTGCATCCTGGAGATAATTCTGCACAGCCCAGGTGAAATCTTATGTAACAGATGCAACACTTGACGCCTACATTACGTCTTCCCAATACTCCCGAACACTCGCCGCACCTCTCCATTGTCTGATATTTTGTATTGTATTTGTGCTTCACAGTATGGATCACTTGTTAATGTCAGTCCTTTTAACTCTTTATAAAATTATATGTATATATTTAAATTTTTAATATTTATAATATTATATGTATACCGTATATTTGTAATATAATGTATGTTTTTTTGTTCAAACTTTATGGCAGGTACTTAGCGTAGGGTAGGGAAGCTGGTCCCCAGTGCGGTGCAGTTGACCCCTTGTTGTCCCAGATTCATGTCACCAGTTTCCAGTTACTCGATTTATAACACTGATTTATTCTTTGCTTGTATTCTTACAAGGAATTGAAGAATGCAAAGAGGCGCTTTCCGAGCCATTGTCTACCATATTTAATAAATCAATAGAGTTAGGCAGAGTGCCAGAGTCATGGAAGGTAGTTAATGTGGTACCAATTTTTAAGAAAGGAGATAGATCACTTGCGTCACTCGTAGCCGAATATATCACTCGTAGCCCAATATATCCTCATACTCTAAATAAACACAGGAACTGTGTGGTCCTGGGTGAATTTAATTTGATGTTTTCCATTACGCCAATATAATATGTATTCACATTGTTCATTATTATATTTACACACATGCACGCAAAATTTATAGGTTTTTGCACTAATATTGCACATTTAAAATTCTTGGAAAGAGTGATAGTCGTTGA
Source organism: Procambarus virginalis (assembly GCA_020271785.1). Lineage (NCBI taxonomy): Eukaryota > Metazoa > Arthropoda > Malacostraca > Decapoda > Cambaridae > Procambarus > Procambarus virginalis. Next base: position 67,411 of record WNGS01002871.1, on the reverse strand, counting down.
AGCAGTCGACAGCACACGCTTCGCACCATGTTTGCACCTGTTTTCGTTTCTGATCTCTTCTTTTTGATGATCTACAAACAAAGAAATCACGTTGGCCTATTGCACGCTTTCCAGCTGGTGGCAAATGTTTTAGTCTGTGTGCTCGAAAGCCCTTAATGTGAGCGAGCCTGGGTGTAGCAGCATGCTGCAACACTGGGTTCATGATGAGTTTTTGAATGCCAGGAACATCTTTGCCAAACTTGGCTAATAACTGTGTCGCAAGAGTAAAAGCAAACGAACGGAATCATGGTTTACGTCCAGTTTTCACCAGATACATATTGTAGCAGTTCAGCATGCGCATGTCAATAACATGAAAAAACTCTTCTTTTCGTCCATTTCAATGTTTTCCGCACACACTCGATAATGCCCATTATCATATCAGATTTATCAACCAAACGCATGTTGATATTATAGTCAAGAACACAATCTGGCTTATATACTACATCTTGCCTTACTCGGTTCACCTTGCCACTGTTCACCATTGCACCATCATGAACGGTTGTTAGCAAGTTCACTTCTCTCATATCTTTCCACCTAACTGAGAGTATTTGATCACATTTTCTTAGCTCGCAGTCATCAACTTCAAATTTATTTTCAAACACTGGCATTTCCCTTCTTCTTGGCTTTACTGTGCCAACCAATCCAGTTTTATTTTCAATTAAAAACGTAACTAACAAGGAACTTGTCTAGTAGTTATCCGTGTACAAAATGTGGCCCTTGTTCATCCATGATGCCATCAGTGACTTCACAACACTACATGAGAAACCATGTTTGTCGTTTACGTGACTGTCAACATCGCTAAAAGAATACAGAATCATGTGTAACACGTAACCTGTTTCATAGTCACAAAGAACAAAGAATTTCAATCCAAATCTGTTGCGTTTTCAGGGAATATACTGCTGGAATGCAACACGTACTTTGAAAAGCACAAGTGATTCGTCAATCAATAGCTTCTGTGCTGATACGTAGAAATCTCTGAACTTTCCAATCACTTCATTCATATAGTGCCTGTCTCGCCAAAGTCTATCATTCTCTGTCCGGTCCTCATTACTTGCAAAATGTAGACACCTGAGGAGTATCTGAAACTTGTCTCGGGACATATATTTCCCGAAGAAAGGTGTTGGAATAGTCTAGTTTTTTCTCCATTAATTAGTGATAGCGTGTTTGATACAATGCTTCATCAACATACATATTGCTAAAAATACATACATTTCACCTACATGTGTTTTTCCAACGCTGCAATCGGGAATATTCTGTGATCTCTTTTCCAATGAGATGATCTGCATGAAGGATCGTTTGGTGTACAATATATTCCATGAGCGGCTCATCAAAGAATGCTGTAAATTATTCCATTTCACACATGTCCTAACCATTATCAGGGAAAAGGTCTGTAATCCCAACGACTTTATTGTCAAAGGCAGGAATTAGAGGAAAAAAATCGTCACCATCACTCAACACAAGAACACCTTATGTCCTGCGAGACACAACAGGGGTACGACTGTGGGGAAGCGATGCACACCGTGGACCAGGAGCTGAAGCCCGTCTATGCACAGTACGGCCGCAACGTGCACGTGAGGTGAAAGCACATGAACATGAGGGTCTTGGTTCCTCTTGTGGTGCCAGGCAGTGGCGCTTGGCTGGGCGAGATGCTGCTGACGCGACAAATTCTCGCCCGGTAAAACCACTAGTACTAGCAACAGGCTCGGTAACACTATGCTCTGAATCCACTTCACTAAAACCAGAAAATGAGTCACCTTCTTCTTATGATTGATTGATGAAGATTAAGCCACCCAAAAGGTGGCACGGGCATGAATAGCCTGTACGTGGTGGCCCTTTTGAGCCATCACTAGTATCAAGAGTTGATACTGGAGATCTGTGGAGGTGCGACTGCACCCTGCGTGATTGGAGATGTCTCCCCGTGCACCTTGTTCTGACTCCTGGTTGATACCTGGTTGACGGGGATCTGGGAGTTCTTCTACTCCCTAAGCCCGGCCCGAGGCCAGACTTGACTTGTGAGAGTTTGGTCCACCAGGCTGTTGCTTGGAGCGGCCCGCAGGCCCACATACCCACCACAGCCCACAGGACGTTGAACAAGCGTGGACCTCTGATGTTCATACAGTGTTCTCAGATTGTGCCCATGGCACCTCTGCTCCTCACTGGTTCTATTCTGCATTTTCTTCCATGTCGTTCACTCCAGTACGTTGTTATTTTACTCTGCAGAATTGAGACCTATCCCTCAAGTATTTTCCATGTGTATATTATTTGGTATCTCTCTCGTCTCCATTCTAGTGAGTACATTTGGAGAGCTTTGAGACGATCCCAATAATTTTGGTGCTTTATCTCGTCTATGCGTGCCGTATATGTTCTCTGTATTCCCTCAATTTCAGCAACCTCTCCTGCTCTGAAGGGGGAAGTGAGTACTGAGCAGTACTCAAGACGGGACAACACAAGTGATTTAAAGAGTACAACCATTGTGATGGAATCTCTGGACTTGAAGGTTCTCGTAATCCATCCTATCATTTTTCTGGCTGACGCAATACTTGCTTGGTTATGCTCCAAAACGTTAGGTCGTCGGACATCATTATTCCCAAATCCTTGACATGCTGTTTTCCTACTATAGGCAGATTCGATTGTGTTTTGTACCCTGTATTATGTTTAAGATCCTCATTTTTGCCGTATCTGAGTACCTGGAATTTATCACCGTTAAACATCATGTTATTTTCTGCTGCCCAATCGAAAACTTTGTTAATATCTGGTTGTAGTTTATCAATGTCTTCAGCAGAGGTAATTTTCATGCTGATTTTTGTATCATCTGCAAAGGATGACACGAAGCTGTGACTTGTGCTTTTGTCTATTGCAAATTTGACGATGATACGAAAATCGGTAGGGCATTTGCAAATTTGCCGATGATACGAAAATCGGTAGGGAAATTAATTCGGAGGAGGACTCATTATCACTTCAAGTTGATCTAGATAGGGTTTTGAAATGGTCAAAGGATTGGGAGATGCAGTTAATGCTGATAAATGTAAAGTTCTGAGGCTAGGTAATGATATAGAGTTACAAGATACGAGCTAGATGGTGTTGAGATTGCGAAGTCGGATTGTGAAAGGGATTTGGGAGTTATGATTAGTAAGAATTTAAAACAAAAGGATCAATGCATCAATGTTCGTAATAAGGCAAATCGGACACTCGGATTTATTAATCGCAGCGTTAGTAACAAGACACCTGGTGTGCTTCTCAAGCTATATCTTGCTCTAGTTAGGCCCCATTTAGATTATGCTGTTCAGTTTTGGTCGTCATATTATAGAATGGATATAAATTCACTTGAACGTCTTCAGCGTAGGATGACTAAGTTAATTCCCCAAATTAGAAATCTTTCATATGAAGAAAGATTAACAAAGCTTAAGTTACATTCACTGGAAAGGCAAAGAGTTAGTGGTGACATGATAGAAGTTTACAAGTGGATGAATGGACATAACAAAGGGGATATTAACAGGGTATTAAAAGTATCAACACAAGACAGAACACGAAACAATGGGTATAAATTAGATAAGCTTAGATTTAGGTAAGACTTGGGTAAATACTGGTTCAGTAACAGGGTTGTTGATTTGTGGAACCAATTACCGCGTAACGTGGTGGAGGTGGGGTCCCTTGATTGTTTAAAGCGCGGGTTGGACATGTATATGAGTGGGATTGGGTGGTTATAAATAGGAGCTGCCTCGTATGGGCCAATAGGCCTTCTGCAGTTGCCTTTGTTCTTATGTTATGTTCTATATCTGATATGAGAATAAGGAACAGCAGTGGTGCAAGGACTGTACCTTGAGGTAAAGAGCTTTTAACTGCGCTCGGACTCGATTTTACTTGATTGATTGTTACTCTTTGTGTTCTGTTCGACAGGAAATTGAGTATCCAGCGTCCTACTTTACCTGTTATACCCATTGACCTCATTTTGTGTGCAATCATTCCTTGGTCACATTTGTCGAATGCCTTTGCAAAATCTTTGTATACGACATCTGCATTATGTTTTTCCTCTGATTTTGGACAAATCTATGACAAAAATGACAAAAGTGATTTTGTCATAGTGGTCAAGTAGCTGTGAGAGGCAGCATGAATAGTGGGTGCTCAACATTGCAAACAGAATTATATGCCCTGAAGGAGGCAATAAAATATGCAATTGAGAATAATTTACATGATGTCATCATTCATACCGACTCTAAATCTTCGCTCCAGGCATTGTTATCCAGTCAGCACAGAGATAATATACAACTCCTCACAGAAATTCAACATATGGGAAAAGAAGCCCTATAATCGAGGGTTGTCAATCACCCTAAATTGGATACCAAGTCACATTGGCATAGATGGTAATGAAAAGGCAGACTCACTAGCAAAAACTGCCACTGCTCTACCTGTCGTACAGGTTCAAATACCTCCAAGTTTCTCACAGATAAAGGAGCAAATCAAGACGAAAATATTCTCAACTATCAAAGGTCGTCACAGAGCCAAAGTAGCGGAAGGAAGATCCACTGCGATATGGTACGAACAAGCCACTGGCTACTCCTCTTTCAAGCCTGGCAAAAAGATATCCAGAGACATTGCAGTAGCCATACACAGACTCAGGCTTGGCTACAAGTGCTGCTGGGAGGTAATGAACCCAATAGTTAAAGAGTGTCACATATGTGAAACTGAAGCAGAGGCGCCACTGTTGCACTACTTACTGGAATGTGAAGCTACTGAACCCCTGCGTATCAAACTCAACATTAATCCTACGACAGCAGCTGCATTAGATGCACATTCCACCGCGACTACAATGATTAGAAAAGCCGTTGAGGAATGGGACTCATTAGTGAGCATTCTGCATCTACATCCACCACCAAGATAAAGTTAATAAAACAGGATTAAAACCAGTGCACTAAAACAGAAGCGATAAATAAACAGGAAAAAAGAGAAATCCCTTCCTCCATTTTAAACTTAGACCCAAATATCACAGGAAAAAGGTTATCATGTATAACCAAACTCAAATACGGGCTCACCATAGCTCGTGCTACATGGACACTTCGTCATGAGTAGCTAAATCTTTAACAACAACAACATGTGAGAGGCATGACCTTCCTGCTCTAAATCCATGTTGGCCTGGATTGTGGATGTCATTGGTTTTCATGAATCTAGTGACCTGACTCCTGGTCACTCTCTCAAATACTTTCATTATGTGGGACGTTAGTGCAACTGGTCTATAATTCTTTGTCAATGCTTTGCTACTACCCTTGTGTAGAGGGGCAATGTCTGCTGCTTTAAGCGCATCTGGTATCTCCCCTGTGTCCAAGCTCTTCCTCCACACTATACTGAGTGTCTGTGCTACTGGCACTTTGCATTTCTTCATAAATATTGAATTCCGTGAGTCTGGACCTGGGGCTAAGTGCATGGGCATATTGTCAATTCCTCTTTCAAAATCTGCCACGCTCGTGTTGATATCAGTTATATTTACAGGTGTTTGAGTATCCTTCATGAAGAAATTGTCCGAATCTTCCACTTTCATGCTGAGTATCGGAGTGCTAAACATGTCCTCATACTGCTTTTTTAGGATTTCACTAATTTCTTTGTCATCCTCAGTGTATGAACCTTCACTAATACGAATAGGTCCAATACTGGCAGTGGTTTTCTCTTTTGATTTAGCATATGTGAAGAAATATTTTGGGTTTTTATTTCTTGAATTGCTTTCTGTTCTAGTTGCCATCTTCAGTCTGATAGGAATGCTTCAGTCTCTGTTCGATTTCTTCAATCTACCTGTTTAAATTATTTTTTCTTTGTATGGAGTGTCGTGTCTGCTTAAGCATTTCCGTTAATTTCTTCCTCCTTTTGTAATGTCGTCTGCGTTCTCTTTCTACATTGGACCTCTTTCTGGCTTTCCTCCAAGGAACATGTTTCATACAGACTTCATATGCTTCAGAAGTCAGTTTTTCTATTCCTTGTGTAGATTTTTTATTTCTTAGAACATTTTCCCATTGAATGTTTTTAAGTCCTCTGTTTTTTTCTCCCAGTCTATCCTCTTATTATTAAAATTGAATTTATTGAATAGACCTTTTCGCTTGTTGTTTCTCTTGGGCCTACTACCGTTATTAATGTTAGTTTGCACTTCAATGAGCTTGTGGTCTGAGTACGTAGTATCTGAGATAGAAATGTCTTTGATTAGCTCCTCATTGTTCGTGAATATCAGGTCCAGCGTGTTTTCGTTCCTAGTTGGTTCTGTAATCTGCTGACTGAGCGAGAATTTGTCACATAATCTCAGTAGTTCTCTGACCTGTAGTTGGTTATTTCCAGGTTGACTTCCTGCTGTAATGTTATTGTTTACTATTCTCCATTTTAAACTGGGTAGATTGAAGTCTCCAAGGAAGATTATGTCTGGTACTGGGTTTGCTAGGTTATCAAGGATATTCTTTACTTTGTGGATCTGTTCAGTTAATTCCTCAACTGTTGCATCTGGCGGTTTGTACATTAAAATAATAGGTAGATTAATATTTTCTACCTTGATTCCAAGTACCTCTACCACCTCATTGGACGAGTTCAGGATCTCTGTGCAATGTTGTTGTTGTTGTTATAGATTCAGCTACTCGGAACAAGTTCCAAGTAGCACGGGCTAGGGTGAACCCGTAACTTACCTGGCACAGGAGCTGGGCAAGAAGCACGGGCTATGGTTAGCCTCGTGGACAGGAGACGTCTCCCGTGAGGTCTGTGCAAGCCAGCTCCTCTTTAATATACAGACCTAGTCCGCCACTTGACCTAATTACTCTGTCACATCTATATAGATTATAATTCGGAATCCAGATTTCTCTATCCATGTGGCCTTTTGTGTGGGTTTCTGTAAATGCACCAAATATTGAGTTCGATTCTATTAGGAGGCCATTTACGAACTTAACTTTATTTCTTGATTTTGGTTTCAAGCCTTGTATGTTTGCAACTATGAATGATTTTCCACATTGCGTGTCACTTTTGATGGGCTTTGGTAGTTCTCCCCCCCCCCCCACTCTACCCTGGTCCAGGGTGTGTTGTTTTGGAAGTGATTCGTCCAGTTTTGGTAGTAAGACGGGTGTTGTGTGGTGTAGTACCTGTGTGCTTGTTGATAATTTGTAATCCAATCTTGTGGGTATCTAACTTCCCCTCTGTAATCCTGCAGTGGTTCCATCTGACTGTTCCTCTCTCTTATATTTTCTACTCTGTTTCTGCCTTCCTCTAAAACATTTCAAGTAGTGTCATATTGGTCTTCTCGTCTATAACACTGTGTACGTCTTACGGGGGCATATAACGGGTAAAGTAAAATTTGTTCAATTTGTTTGTAAATTTATTTATGAAATGGTTATAGAAAGGGCTGCAACTGGTCCAAGTTTCAGCATCACAACCTAAATAGAAAGGGAGAAAAAAATACACAACGTATTATGCAACGAATTTTCAACATTTTCAAAATCCTACAGGGAACACATGTGTTAACTAAAATCATTTCTATAACACTTAGATATCACACTAGCATGTAATAAAGGATTGTTAGGGGCAGTTTTATCAAAAAAGTGTTTAGTGCAATAATACAATTATTCAAAGTTCCTTTCCAAAAAATATGCAATATATGATGTTTATAAATATTTATAAAATCAATAAATGGACTTTGGACTAATGTGCTCCAAACATACTGTAGAAGTACAAACTCTACATATAAGGTGCAATTTTCATGAAAATTGATTAAAAAATGAAAGCTGTGATGGACCTTGAAGTTGTAAATTACTTACCTGAGTAAAATAAGATCAAAGTTTGGCCACCTGTAGCCAAGCTTGACGTCGACCAATTTCGTTCATAATTGGCACCCTTGCAGATAGGCATCCGTTCAGCAAGGTGTGTAAGTTTCATGTAAATTCCCTGATAACAAACGGGGAAAAAAAAAAATATATATATATATATATATATATATATATATAATATATATATATATATATATATATATATATATATATATATATATATATATATATATATATATATATATGCCTGCCCATATATATATTACAATTATTTATTAAAAAACATCCAATTATAACACTAAAACATACTAACCTATTATAATTGGACCGAATTTTGGGTGCTCAAGGTGGCACTGCAATGGGCACTAATAGGACACTCCCATAGCTGGGATCACCTTCCTCAGGAGCTTGTCTGGGCTTGGTGGTGAGTGTCGTTGGTTTCTGCATCACCTCCTTTCTACTGAAGTATCAGTTATATCATTCTCATTAGTCAAGGAGGTGAGTGAGGAGGGTCGAGGAAGGTGAGTGAGGAGGGTCGAGGAAGGTGAGTGAGGAGGCGGGGTGCGTCACGCCTCACAGCTGATCCCGCCTCCACTAGATATTACTCGTCTTTGCGCTAAAGCAGCTTTCTTTTCCTGATAATGACGGTGAGCGAGTGCCAAATTTGCTGCTCTAATCTTGTGACTCTTCCTACTACACGTCATTGTGCAGGAGACCCAAGAAATGCAACATTCAGGAGCGAGAATAGAGAGCGCGTCGACATACATCTTCACTCATCAGGAGACAACAGGCCACTGCTGGTGTCTACCAGAGTCACCGCCCACTACGAGGAGATAGTTGCCAACGAGTGTATATTTTATATTTATACATACAGAGTTATTTCCGACGTTATTACGAAAAATTTGACATTTAGAACATACGACGCAATACTTCCGCGCGCCACAGTCGCGAGGCGCCGGATTCTGACCATTTACGCATGGAAAAGCACCATAAATACATCAATTTATATCATAATATTATTGGGATTGCGCCACAGTGTTGCCAGAACTACGTAGTATTTTTATAAATTTTTCAAAATATTACGATTTTTCCGGAATTTTCGTTACTAAGGCCCTTACATGGAATTCCGGACACTGAATATTGTAGCATTTTGTCCCTAATTGAAAATTTACATAATTTAGGGTGAACGTATCTACACCCTGTTCCAAAAAGGCATGTACCCCTCGCCAACATGTTCCTGCATTTTCGAGGATGCAGAAAATTGCATTTTGTTCCTAATTTTCTTTATTTGCTTATTCCCTTAGCGTAGAATTTGCAAATATGTTCAGGTTTGCGTTTTTCAAGGTATTTATATCTGTGTCTGTCTTGTCTACCTCTTTATTGGAGCCATCTCCGTCTTTCGTCCCAATTCCTGCATTTATGCACTCTGTCTCACTGTTGCTCTCATTGTTTATATTATCTGGCTCTGTAATATTGCTGTAATTTTGTACTACAATACCCTCTTCCTCCACACTACTGCTCCGGTTCTCTAAACTATCTGTTCCTAAGTTTTGGTCGTTATCCAATGTTGTCTTTCCCAGTCCGCATATATCACTGGTAGCTTTTCTGTGAATGAAAATCGCTGTGACTCGGGAATGTTTTTCATCAGTTTAGTTATGTTCTCCAACATTAATCTGTCATCTTTGAAAACCCAGTAAATTCATTGCCTTTTTGTGCATCCTGGAGATAATTCTGCACAGCCTAGGTGAAATCTTATGTTACAGATGCAACATTTGACGCCTACATTACGTCTTCCCAATACTCCCAAACACTCGCCACACCTCTCCATTGTCTGATGTATTGTATTGTATTTGTGCTTCACAGTATGGATCACTTGTTGATGTCAGTCCTTTTAACTCTTTATAAAATTATATGTATATATTTGCGAACAAGCCTGAATGGTTCCCAGGACTATATACAACAGAAAACTCACACCCGAGTCACTTCGAGTCCCACGCGTTGGTGGTGTGAGCTGGATTTTTTTACAAAATGACAGCTGTTTACTATAGCCCCTAGGCAGCATATGGGGGCCCCCCTCTACCCTGCTGGGCATTCAAATCTCGCGTGGTACTCCATCGCATCATATGATGCGATGCACAATTTATTGCAAGTTACTCAACCCTTCATATGGCGGGTTGCACAGTTTACGGGTTAACCTCATTTTTTTTTGTAAAATGACGGAGAGGATAATTTTAATTAGACTTATATATATTATAGGTGATCAGCTGTCTAGTAATTTGTTCAGGTTCCTCAATGTCAAAAGTGCCCCTGACTATCTTAATAAATGTTTAGCTAATGATAATGATTATTATAGAATTTTTATTGATTTACAAGGAGCTTTTGATAAAGCAAACAAGGAGGTTATCTTATATGAACTAGCTGCTCTTGGTGTTAAGACTTTTTATACCAAAAATATGCTAATTACTGAAAACGGCGATGGGTCATATTTTGCCCAAACCCCACTGCAGTTTTCAAAATATCTGAAATGTCGGAAATTTGACTCCTGAGTTAAGGGAGATTATTACGGTGGATAGGGGATTATCTTCACGAAAGGAATGTTCAGGTGAGGTATCAAGGTTGTATGTCAGGTGAGAGTTTTTTTTAACTCGGCACACCTTAAGAGGAGTGTTGAGTTCCACCCTATTTAATATACTAATGAATAAGATACCATCTGAGAGGGTAATTCCGATCATATATAACGATGATATTTTGTTTCAGGGCAAATATATTTCTAAGGTTCAAACGTGTTGGAATATTTCGGAAACCTGTGTCACCATATGGGACTGGTGGTTAATGAAGACAAAACTAAGTTTGAATGTAGAACTCGGAGGCCCATTATATTGAAAATAAACGGTAAAAATTCAAAGTTAATATATATATATATATATATATATATATATATATATATATATATATATGCAAACACGCCTGAATGGTCCCCAGGACTAGATACAACTGAAAACTCACACCCCAGAAGTGACTCGAACCCATACTCCCAGGAGCAACGCAACTGGTATGTACGTGGATGCCTTAAACCACTTGACCATCACGACCGGACATAAGGAAGTGATAGCCGAGGCTATATGAACCACTTCCCCGCCGGCACTCGGATGGTAATCTTGGGCATAGCATTTTATCAAATCACCTCATTTTTTGGGGCTGTCAACCAATCCGTCTGTGAAGATGTGGGTGGCTCCTGCTACTGCTATGCTATACATTTGCACTTCTATTATGCGCCTTAGGATTGTCAGATCAGAGGCAGCCTTTTTCATTGGGAGGTGAGTTGGAGTCCGTGTGCCACGCATGATATACATGAGTACTGTGAGATCCCTTATTGATTATTCTGCACCTGTCATTTCTTGTTTCGGTAAAGGTTTCGGTTTCGCTAAATAACTTGAAGTTGATACAAAATGAAGCCGTAAGAATAATTTTGGGATGCCCAAGAAATACTAATGCTGAGATAATGAGGGTAGAATTGAATAAACGGAGTATATATCAAACTGTGAATACAATACTCAATATTGGGGATAGATTTTACAAGACGTGTAGCTACGGGGTTTAGACTAACGAGAGGTGAGGGGGAGCTAATTTATTATTATTTCACAATTCTCAGTTCACAAGGTGGAAAAAAATGAACAATGTATTTTATAGTATAACAGGATAAAATATGAGAAGCTTTTTGTTATAATACTACAATATTTGATGTCTTATAAGAATGTATTGCACTGCAAAAAAACAAAAAAACACATTGGAGGAACGTAACCCAGCTGTAGAGATTATTTCCTTGCAAAATAGAAGAAGAATGAATGAGATAGGACAGCTTTGGGCAATATATTAATGTATAATTTGTAAAATGTCTATATTAAAGATTTAACATGTTAATTGTGATGGTTCAGTAACAATGGGTGTAATAGTATGTTTAGATTTAGGAAAGACCTGGGCAAATACTGATTCGGTAACAGGGTTGTCGATTTGTGGAACCAGTTACCGTGTAACATATAGAAGTAGGATCCATTTATTATTTCAAGAATAGGTTAGACATATTGGCTAATAGTGTTGATGATTTGTGGAACCAGTTGCCATGTTGCTTGGTGGAGTGAGATCCCTTGATTGTTTCAAGCATGGGTTGGACATGTATATGAGAGGGATTGGGTAGAGAAAAATACATACATCAGCCCCACTTCTGTGCCAGGTGAGTCCACTACGGGCTCTCCATAACCCGTGCTACTTAGAACTTTTTGTTCTCAGTAGCTGAATCTTAAACAAAAACAACAGTGAAAAACAGGAGCTGCCTCGTATGGGCCAATTGCCTTCTGCAGTTTCATTTATTCTAATGTTCTTATTTATGAATGAGTTCGGGTGGATATAATTAGGAGCTGCCACGTATGAGTCAATGGGCCTTTTGCAGTTTCCTTGATTCATATGTATTATGTTCTAGGGAGTACCAAGTGTGAGGTTTCGAATCATCCTCACGGATCCTACGGATTTTCAAACTGTAGATAATGTTGTTTGGCATCACTTAACTGATAATATCTCTTTAAAGCAGGCAGAACATCAGGCTAAATTAGTCGGCTTATATGAAGTAGTAAATTTATTTAAAGACACCTGGTTTTTATTGATTGTGGAGGAGCGTTAGAGTCATTAAGGTTAGAGTATAAATAATACGGTTATCTTGAGATGATTCGGGGCTTTTTAGTGTCCCCGCGGCCCGGTCCTCGACCAGGCCTCCACCCGCAGGAAGCAGCCTGTGACAGCTGACTAACACCCAGGTACCTATTTTACTGCTAGGTAACAGGCGCATAGGGTGAAAGAAACTCTGCCCATTGTTTCTCGCCGGCGCCTTGGATCGAACTAGGGACCACAGGATCACAAGTCCAGCGCGCTGTCCGCTCGGCCGACCGGCTCCCATTAAATAAAATTAAATAAATTTACTCCCGGTAAATTCATTGCTGAAGTCGGTAAAATAGAAAATGAAAAAATGAAACGCAAGTCGTCCAGTGTGCCGCAGGTTCTCTCGATAAATAACTATGTATTAGTGAATAAGAACATAAGAACAAAGGTAACTGCAGAAGGCCTATTGGGCCATACGAGGCAGCTCCTCTTTATAACCACCCAATCCCACTCATATACATGTCCAACCCTCGCTTGAAACAATCGAGGGATCCCACCTCCACCACGTTACGCGGTAATTGGTATATTGCATGCATGATCCCTAAAGAAATCAATAAATCATTGGTGTTCGTTTTCAAATTGTTGGGAATTGTGAATAACGATATGATAGACAGTTTTTAAAAGGCTAATGTACGTGTATTTGAAATATATATATTTATTTACTGCATATGATTTGTAGGCCATGGGTAGACCTACTGAAGAGGAGAGAAACAGCTTGAACTACTATATCCTTTTCATATGTACAATATTATCTCAATAAAGTACTTGAACTTGCAGCCTCTTACTCCACAACCCACCAATCACACCTCACTTATTCCCACTAGTCTGTGCCACCCATAAATACGCCTCACTCGCTGTGTTCGTCACATTCATTCTCCATCTCCTGTAGCTCCATGATAGAATATAGTACCAGGAAAATGTCGACTGTACCATTTGTTCTTTGGTTCATAAGTCTGAACTTTGTGGCTGGATATTATTATGATGTGACGACCTGCAAACAAACCGGAGCCTACCTTCCAGTTACCAAGACCGTTATCGACTACGTTTCCCATAATGACACGTTGAAAAAAGTCCACGCTGAAAAAAACTTCTATAGTATGATAATTGGGACCCCAATTGTTCAAAGTCCAGTCTCCTCTATCACACTGAAATGACCCAGAACGCTGTCACGCAGTTCTTAGATGATCTTGATGATTTCTCTCTGCCTGTCTATGAATATGTGGATGAGATTTTTTATGCTACTAGCTTTGTGATTAGCAAAACTGAAGGCCCAAGCAAGTATATTCGTACCATTGACTCCATCATCACACAAACAGTAGGTAATCATGAAAAAATTCTTCACAAAACTGTACTGGAATATTTCACCGTTGATACAACAGTATCAACGGAGCCCACCAAGGTGATAGTTGGCCCTCTGGACACGAACACTGCGAAGGAAGATGACAATAATGCCCTCTTCGAGCTCACAGAATACTTAACTGTCACCTCATGTTATAAGGCTCAAACTTCTATGTGCATTAACTTTATTTAGTAAGGTTATTAGTGTAGTTTAGTGGGTCAAAGCCCTGTTTGGACTCGCATTAAAAATGAATGTCCATTTTTGTGCCAATTAACGACTAATATGTAAATTATCTACACACGTAATAAACAAATGCTATTTGCAAATCTCATTATTTGCCTTTCTAAAGAATATAAACTTTTCCCAAAATATTTATTGTGGCATAAAGAAGAAAATATTTATATATCTTAGATGTTGAATACAATCTGCTGCTTGAATGGGAGAATATAGAGATGATTACGATCTTCAAATCGATAAGGATATGGGCAAAATCTAAATTTATTAGACCTCATGTATGAGGCTCATACTTTTAAATTAATANGGTCATGTTCACAGAAAATGGTACCATCCGTTTTCTATGTGCGGCGGCTGGACGCCACTAGAGAGAAGGTAAACAAAGCACAGGACGCCTGCCAAGCTTGGGAGCTCTATCATGTAATCGTTTATAAGTATTAAAGTCAGTAACCAGGAATGACTTTACATCAACCTTACTACCAAGACTATCTCAGCTATATACAGACACCACACTGGCGACGAGGATGAACTGGGAACGCAGGTATTTTGTTCAACAAAACACAGGGAGAAGCATGCTGCCTCCGCCCCGGAGGAGGAAAGAGAAGCTGTGAGCACCATACCCCATGCTTATTTGTGCTGACTGTTGCTGTGTGCTGATCGTTGCTGTGTGCTGGCCGTTGCTGTGTGCTGGCCAATGCTGTGTGCTCCCAAGCTATGTGCTGACAAGCTGTTTACTGAGTAATCTGCGAACGTGTGCCGACGCTGTGTACGAAACGACGCTTTGATGCAGTGTACAAAACCGATGTTTTGGTTACGAAACGACGCTTCGTGCTACAAAATTCTTCACGCTGTGAACCACTGCTGTGCCAACTGCTGCCTACTGCTGCAACTGCTGTACCAACTGCTGTACCAACTGCTGCCAACTGCTGTACCAACTGCTGACAACTGCTGTACCAACTGCTAACAACTGCTGTGTTGCTGTGAGTAGGAACAACACATGTACACAAGGGCTAGGTAAGAAGTCAGTTGCTGCTGTGTTGTGCACTGTTGTGAACTTTTGCATTAAAATGCTTGTGTGCTTTGCAAAATTAAAGTAATTACAGTGAATTCTTGAATAACATATACAGTGCAGTAAGTGTTATATATTCTGAGGAACATTTTAAGTGATAAGTTTACATTTATTCAGTAAAAATGGCAAATATACCTCAGTTTCCTGCATTTGATCCTGACTGTGACCAGACAAACCTGTCACAGAGGTGGGTCAAATGGCTTAAAAGGTTTGAAAATTTGTTGATAGTTTCTGACATCAAAAGTGCTGAAAGAAAGCGTGCCTTTCTACTTCATTATGCAGGTGATAGAGTTTGTGACATCTTTGATACACTGAAAGACACTGGTGGTGCCAAAGATTATGACACTGCCAAGGCCAAATTAACTGAGCATTTCAAACCAAGGCAAAATACTGCTATGGAAATTATGCATTTCAGGAGAGCAAACAACTCTCTAATGAAACTGTTGATCATACCATACACGTCTGCAGGGTTTAGCAGCCCATTGTGAGTTTGCTGATGTTGACAAAGAAATCAAACAGCAAATAATTGAAACATGCACATCTACACGTCTCCGTCGAAGAGCTCTAGAACTTGTTGATGATGAAAGTTCTCTTACCAAGATACTGGATATGGCTCGTCGAATGGAAGATGCTGCACGTGATGCTCGTGTCATGGAGTGCAGTGCCAACAACGGTTCTGCCACTGTTACTAACAGTCATGAAGTATGTAAGGTTCAGGGAGGACACCATGATCATAGAAGATATCATGCCAAACCTAACATTAAATTGAGCCGAGAACCACATCACAACTGGAGTCATGGAACAAGACTCAAGCAGTCACAACGACTCACATCAGAGGTTGTCAACAATAAATGTTACAATTGTGGAGGAGACTACCCACACCAAGATAATGTTTGTCCTGCACAAGGTAAGAAGTGCTATGAGTGTAGAAAACTAGGTCATTTTGGTGCTATGTGTCGTTCCGCACTAAAGAAACCACAATCAATAAATAAAAGCAATGTACGAGGATCAGTCATAGGAGTCGAGGTGGCAAACACAATATTGCACCTCAAATCAAGAATGTTAATAATATACAAGACAACATTTCATTACAACCAGTCTCAGATGACAGTGAATGTGATTATATTTATGGAGTACAATCAATCACAAAATGGAATGATCTTCCAAACAACCCAGAGACTATAGTATACATTGCTGGCATTTGTCTCAAAATTCTTATTGACACTGGATCAAACATTGACACCATTGCTGAGTGCCACTATGAAAATTTAAAAAACAGTTCCCAAAGCTTGAAAACTATAATGGCAAAGCCACTGCCTATGCTTCAAAGGTAGCCTTACCAGTGATTGGAACTTTCACTGCAGAGATTAAGTCAAAGAATGCAATGCTCATTACTACATTCCATGTTGTTAGGAATGCAAAGGAGTCTTTACTCAGTTACAAGACTTCAACCAAATTGGGGCTACTTCAGCTTTCTAATGCTGTAGCAGTGGAATCTGCAAACAATGTTGATGCTATTGTTGCTGAATTTTCTGATCGATTTAAATCCATAGGTTGTTATACTGATAGCAAGGTACATCTGCATATCAACCCAGATGTAATTCCAGTTGCCCAACCACATCGCCGACAACCATTCCATACTCGCAAGAAAGTCGATGCCGAACTGGATAGGCTGATAGAACTAGATATCATTGAACCGGTAACAGGCCCAACACCATGGGTAAGCCCAATTGTCACTCCACCAAAGCCGAAGAATCCAGATGAGATACGCATTTGTGTAGACATGCGTGTTCCCAACAAGGCAATAATGCGTGAACGCCATCCTACACCCACTGTAGATGATATGATTTACCGCTTGAATGGTGCAACTGTATTCAGCAAGTTAGATTTAAACAAGGGCTATCATCAGCTTGAACTTGATGATGAGAGTCGATTCATCACAACGTTTACGACACATCGAGGTCTGTATAGGTACAAGCGCCTGAGTTTTGGTATTAACAGTGCTGCTGAAGTATTCCAGCACATCATCAGCCAGGTATTGCAAGATATACCTAATGCTGACAACATGTCTGATGACATCATTGTTTATGGCCGTACCCAAGCTGAACACGACAAAGCTCTTCGTGCAACATTGCAACGCTTACGAGAAAAGAATTTGACGCTAAGCCGAGCAAAGTGTGAGTTCAATAAACATAAAATTGAATTCTTTGGACATGTACTTAGTGACAAAGGTCTGTCTCCAGATCCTAAGAAAGTTGCAGATATCAAGAATGCTGCACCTCCTTCAACATCCACTGAAGTACATAGTTTTCTGGGAATGGCAAACTACTGTTCTCGCTTCATTCCAGATTTTGCTACCATTACGAAGCCTCTACGTGAGCTCCTGAAGAAAAATGCATCATGGTACTGGAGCGATATCGAGCAAAATGCATTTGATGCTGTGAAAGATGCATTAGTAGAGAATGCGACTGCTGCATACTTTGATCCATCAATGGACACTGAGTTAACGGTGGATGCTAGTCCTGTTGGTTTAGGTGCTGTGTTAGCCCAACACAAACCTGGTCAACCAGATTCCAGAGTAGTAATTGCCTACGCCAGCCGTTCTCTCACAGATGTTGAGCAACGATACAGTCAGACAGAGAAGGAAGCTCTTGCTCTTGTATGGGGCTGTGAACACTTCAATGTGTATCTGCTTGGTGCACCCTTTACCACGATAGTCACTGACCACAAACCGTTGGAGACCATCTTCAATAATCCAAAGTCCAAACCACCAGCTCGCATTGAGAGATGGGCTCTTCGTCTGCAACCATACAACTTTACGGTGAAATACAAGCCGGGTGCAGGCAATCCCGCTGATTACATCAGTCGACATCCTGCCAACAGTTTCACCATCACCAAGCATCAGCAAGTTGCCGAGGAATATGTACACTCTGTAACCTGTGATGCAGTCCCTAAGGCTCTCACTCTTGATGAAATCCGTACTGCAACCCTAGAGGACCCAACTCTGCAAGCAACAGTGGATGCATTGACTAAGAAAAAGTTTCCACGCATCCCACCCTCAGGAGTTGACCAAGATGCATTCAAAGCACTTGAACGCATCCAGACAGAATTAAGTGTTACGCAACAACGCGACACCGTGCTGCGAGGTACTCGTATCGTCATTCCAGCTGTTCTCCAGCAACGTGCTCTGAAGCTTGCACATCAAGGACACCAAGGTCTTGTAAGGACCAAACAGCTGCTACGAGAAAAGGTGTGGTTTCCTGGCATTGATCGTCAAGCTAAGGACATGCATGATGCCTGTGTCCCTTGCCAAGCTGCAGTGGATACTTCAAGACCAACACCTCTACAACCTTCACCACTACCTGCTGCACCATGGATGGAAGTATCGATGGATTTCTGTGGACCGCTACCAACTGGAGAGTACTTGATGGTAGTCATTGATGATCACTCACGTTATCCAGAAGTAGAAATCATCACTTCCACATCTGCAAAGGCTGTCATCCCGAAGCTCGACAAGATCTTTTCAAACTTTGGCATTCCTGAAGTTGTCAAGACGGACAATGGACCGCCATTTAATGGACAAGACTTCGTCAACTTTGCTGAGCATATTGGATTCAAACACCGCCGTGTGATGCCACTACATCCTCAAGCAAATGGAGAAGTAGAGAGATTCATGCAACCTCTCATGAAAGCTGTACGCTGTGCTCATGCCGAAGGACGATCCTGGAAACAAGCTATGTATGCTTTTCTCAGGAACTACCGTGCAACACCGCATGGAACACTGGGCAAGTCGCCTGGCGAACTTTTATTTGGACGTCCTATGAGAATCGCACTACCTGTCATGCCAGCCAAAGTAACGGATAAACGTCTCGCTCAGAAGGATGCACTAGCCAAGGGCAAAATGAAAATTGCTCATGATCAACGTGCAAAGGAACAATTCATAAAGGTTGGAGATACTGTTCTCGTTAAAAAGAAAAAAGAGGGAAAGTTAGATATGCCGTATGATACAAAACCATATAAAGTGATTAGTGTAAAAGGAACTATGGTAACAGCGAGTAATAGAGATCATAGTATAACACGTAATATGGCTTATTTCAAAGTGATTCCAACTAGTGTAGAAAATGATGAAGTGCAAAGTCGTGCAAAAGAAAAAGAAAAAAATGAGTTATAACTCGATAAACAATTCATCGAGGGATATTCTTGTACTTAAGGACTCTCGTCCAAAACGTCATGTTAAACGCCCTACACGATATGATGATTAATTGTGTTCCTATGTAATGCAAAGTATTTACTTGTTATGCTAAACTAAATTTAATATTGTTTGAATAATGCAGATCTCTCATTCAATATTTTGTAACTTTGTGTTACAGTTTCTTTCATGTTTGTTTAACATTGCATATGTATTTTTAACATTGAAATCCTTTGTGGTAAAGTTGTTTAAATTCTTTGTGTGTTTAATTAATGTTAAATGTATGCAATATCTCTTGATATGTTAATAACTTACTTTGTGTCAATAACTTTGCTTTGTGCTACAAGCATGGTAGACATCCTGTATTCATTCTTTTTAAAGAAAAGGAGGGATGTCATGTTCACAGAAAATGGTACCATCCGTTTTCTATGTGCGGCGGCTGGACGCCACTAGGAGAGAAGGTAAACAAAGCACAGGACGCCTGCCAAGCTTGGGAGCTCTAGTCATGTAATCGTTTATAAGTATTAAAGTCAGTAACCAGGAATGACTTTACATCAACCTTACTACCAAGACTATCTCAGCTATATACAGATACCACACCACCACCTTCAGGGGATTTAAACCCCATGCATTATGATAAAAAACATAACTTGCCTGAATTTTCAGAGTCAGACCGTGAAATTTTTTTCAACCATTTTCAGAGACTGGCCAGAGGAAGAGTGGGTGAAAATCTTACAGGGGCGGCTTAGAGGTAAAGTCCAAGATATTTTCATAAACATGCCTGACTGCAATTGTTTTAATTAGAGTTAAGTCAGGGAACAGATTTTGAGGGCATATGAAATTACGCCTGAAGCTCACAGCCAAGTTTATCACAACCTTAGGCCTACTCACAACCAACCTCTCACTGAATTTGCTAACGATCAAATCAGATTATTTGAAAAATGGATTCGCTCGTTTAAAGCCGAAACAAACGAGGCACTCAGGAATTTAATTTTAATAGAGAGTTTCATAGATAATATGCCAGAGACGGTAGCACGGTACTTACGTGAAAGGACAGAGGTAGATACTAATATTATGGATCTGGCCAAGATGGCAGAAAACTACCAGTTGGTGGGCAAAAGGCCCAATTAAAATAATTATAGTTCAATTTGTAACAAAACTTATACCCACAGCCAGTCTAGACCAGTCCATTCTAACCCTATAACTAATGCACTGTCTGTTTCAGACAAAACTAATCCTGTTAAATTGTGTAACCCCACGGGACCTAAGGGTGAACCAAAGGGAAATTCTGTTAGTAATGTCTCTTCTCCCTGACGATTCTGTGGTCACTGTAAACGTGCAAACCACATTACTAGCCGTTGTTGGCAACTGTACCCGGAAAAAAGACCCAATGCTCTTGTTGTGACACAAAGTTTCAGGCATTCTGAAGGGCTAGGGAGTAAGACCTCCAACCCACAGTGGCTGGACCAGTTTACCCCATTCCTGTCGTAAGTGAGGCTTTTGTCTTCTGAGGAATCTTCCTGGAAGGACGTGGTGATCTTCCGAGACACCGGTGCCATCCAGACTTTAATCTTGGAGAGTGCATTGCAAGGTGCCAATACTCTCGACACTGGAGAGGTAATACTGGTCGATGGTGTTACTAGTGATACTCCCGCAGTACCCCTCCATAAGGTAACCCTGGAATCTGATTTCCACAAGGGTGTTTGTACAAACGGAGTCACTTCTTACCTTCCTTTCCCTAAAGTTGATGTAATATTGGGTAGTGATTTAGCAGGGGATAAGATAGGGGACTCCAGACTGCTTATTATGTTGCCTACCCCGAAGGTTTCCCTGGATCTACCCACCGCAGAGGATAATGTTGTGTACCCTGCGTGTGCGGTGACCAGGTCTATGGGACTTATATGTAAGGGGTAGCCCTGTGGTTGCCAAGGTGGTAAATCCCGAGTACACAAGGAACTTTCTGAGTGGTGAAAGCCAAGTGGACCTTGCAGACACGTTCATGGCCCAAATCGATGACGAGGCCGAGGACACTGTGGAGAACCTACCAACGCCTCCTACCGAGAGTAGTGAGGAGGTGGAGGAGAATGCTGTTGAGCCTCGGCCAATGGCATCTGACCAAGGCATGGTTGCATCCTTGAGTGACTTACAGAAGGCTGACACCAGTCTTGTATAATGTCACGATGTAGCTCTCTCTAAGGAGGAGGTTGTAGATGCAGCAACTGGGTACTATTACAAGGATCAAATTTTGATGAGAAAATGGAGACCACAGAGTTCTCCCTTGTAAAATGAGTGGGAGATAGTCCACCAGATTATGTTGTCTATCTGCTATAGAGAGAAATTTTTGGCAGCTACTCATGATGACCCTATTGGGGAAATCAAGGCATTAATGTCACTTATCACAAAATTTTTAAATATTTTTACTGGCCCAAACTGAAAAGCGATGTGGCAAAATTTTGTAACTCATGTATTGCTTGTCAGTTTGTTGGGAAACCAACCAGACACCACCTAAAGCTTCTCTAAGGCCTATTGTCGTGCTGGATGAACCATTTTCTCATGTGGTAATGGACTGTGTTGGTTCATTACCTAGAACTAAGTCTGGTAATATTTACCTGATAACCATAATATGTATCACGACCCGTTACCCTGAGGCTTTTGTTGTAAGAAACATCCGAGCAAAGACTGTTGTTGCTCGTATGTTGCAATTTTGTTCTACTTTTGGACTGCCTCGGGATGAACAAACTGACAATGGTACTAATTTTAAATCTGACATTTTTTAACAATTCTGTAAGGACCATGGAATAACTCATAAGGTTTCTAGTCCATACCATCCACAGAGTCAGGGGGTAATTGAGCGGTTCCATCAGATGCTTAAGCAGATGTTGAAGACAACGTGTGAGAATTCACATAGATTTTGGGATGAGAACCTACCTTATGTTTTGTTTGCTGCTCGAGAGGGGTTACAAAGTTCCCTAGGTTGTTCTCCTTTTGAGTTAGTCCTTGGCCATAAGGTTCGTGGACCCTTGCAAATGTTACAGGAGAATCTGTTAGGTAACGTAACGTTGACAGAAGGTTCGGCTTTCTTTGCACAACACCACAAGAGACTCAGTGACTGCAAGGCTGCGGCACTAAAGTATCTTGGGAATGCCCAAGAAAGTATGAAAGAATGACACGATGCTAAGGCTAAGTTGAGGGTATTTCAGCGTGATGACCCTGTCCTGGTATTAAAACCTCGACTGGGGAACACTATGTCTCACAAGTACGAGGGCCCCTATATTGTGATAGAAAAGGTTGGGACCTCACGTACAAAGTAAGGCACTCTGACAAGCGTAACCAGGTGATGCTTGTACACCTGAACCGTCTGATGAAGTTCAAGGGCCCCAGGCCCGTTACTCTAACAAATGTTTCCTTTTCCAGTGAGGGAGGGATAATTGTTCTGGGGACCCAACTAATCTCATTCTTAATAATTCTAGTTCTGTGAATGCTGTGGAGGAGAGACTGTCCCATTTGCAGATGGCCCAACGTGAAGAGGTGCAGTCGATACTTGACGAGTTCTCCAGTCTGTTCGGGGAGGTCCCGACCCAGACTGATGCCATCTACCATAATGTCAGGTTGATGGATTACACCCTCATTCGTCTTCAACCCTATCAGATGAATCCGGAAAAAAGGCCATCGTGTGGAACGAAGTCGACTTCCTGCTCCAGCACGGCCTCATCCGGCCGAGCTAGAGCTCTTGGTGTTCGCCCTGTCTTTTGGTCCCCAAACCAGACGGCTCCTGGCGATTATGCACAGACTGTATGCAGCTCAACAGCCCTCCTAGAAGACTGCATCGACGAGATCGGGAATGCCACGTATGCATCGAATTCGAACACTCGAGGGAACAATATCAGATCCCGCTCACTGAATGTGCCAAGCAACTAACTGCGTTCGTAACACCCAATGATGTCTTCGAGTATCAAGTGTTATCTTTTGGACTGCGTAATGCCCCTGCAACGTTCCAGAGACTAATGAACTCTTTGCTCACGAAGGTGCCAAATTGTCGGGCGTATTTAGATGACATTGTGCTTTTTTATAGAAACTAAGCTGACCACATTAGCTAGGTTATGCCAGTTGTTCACAGTTTTGAAAAGTGCAAATCTAACTTTAAATGCAAAAAAGTGACATTTTGGCCAAGACACAGTGACGTATCTCGGTTATGAAGTGGGCAAAGGAAAAGTGTTACACCGGCAAAATAAAATGAGTACCATTCTGGATTATCCAGTGCTCCAGTCTAAAAAGCAAGTGCAACGGTTTATCGGTATGTGTGCAAACCACGGCGGCATTTGTCAGAACTTTTCCAGTGTCGCCACTCCTCTCACAGACTTGTTGCGAAAGGCCGTTAAATATGTGGTTCAACAGAATGTGCAGAGGCTTTAAAAACCTAAAATTGATCTTAGCTTCCGCTCCAGTACTCGCTAGTCCAAGGTTCGACTGACGGTTTAAAATTCATGTTGACGCGTCTTACACTGGTGCTGGTACAGGTTTCTTTTTGTATGTGCTTTTTCTTTCAGAGAATTCCTTTTTGTGTGCTTTTCTTTCAGAAAATTCCTTTATGCTTTTTCTTGCAGAGAAATTTTGTTTTGAGTCCATTTTTAGACAGGGTGCTAAAATATATGTAAAAAATATAATAATATATATAATAATAACACATTACTGACTGTTGGTAGTGTGTAGTGGTCATTACTGACTGTTGGTTTAGTGAAGTGGTCATTACTGACTGTTGGTTGTGTTGTGGTCATTACTGACTGTTGGTAGTGTAGTGGTCATTACTGACTGTTGGTAGTGTAGTGGTCTTATGGACTGTTGGTGGTGTTGTGGTCATTACTGCTGTTGAAGTGTTGTGGTCATTACTGTGCTGTTGGTTGGTTGTTGGTCATTACTGACTGTTGCTAGTGAGTGGTCATTCCAATGACTGTGTGGTAGTGTAGGTGTCATTTACTGGCTGTTGGTTGTGTTGTGGTCATTACTGGCTGTTGGTAGTGTTGTGTCATTACTGGCTGTTGGTTGTGTTGTGGTCATTAATGACTGTTGCTAGTGTAGTGGTCATTACTGACTGTTGGTAGTGTAGTGGTCATTACTGGCTGTGGTTGTGTTGTGGTCATTACTGGCTGTTGGTAGTGTTGTGGTCATTACTGGCTGTTGGTAGTGTTGTGGTCATTACTGGCTGTTGGTAGTGTTGTGGTCATCACTGGCTGTTGGTAGTGTTGTGGTCATTACTGGCTTTGGTTGTGTTGTGGTCATTACTGCTGTTGGTAGTGTGTGGTCATTACTGGTGTTGGTTGTGTTGTGGTCATTACTGACTGTTGGTAGTGTAGTGGTCATTACTGTGTTGTTGGTTGTCATTACTGACTGTTGGTAGTGTAGTGGTCATTACTGACTGTTGGTAGTGTAGTGGTCATTACGGCTGTTGGTAGTGTTGTGGTCATTACTGACTGTTGGTAGTGTATATGGTCATTACTGACTGTTGGTAGTGTAGTGGCATTACTGGCTGTTGGTTGTGTGTGTGGTCATTACTGACTGTGGGTAGTGAGTGGTCATTACTGGCTGTTGGTAGTGTTGTGGTCATTACTGACTGTTGGTAGTGTAGTGGTCATTAGTGACTGTTGGGTAGTGTAGTGTCATTACTGACTTTGGTTGTGATGTGGTCAGTACTTGTTGTTGTTGTTGTTAAAGATTCGCACCTGGAACAAGAAGTTCCAAGCAGCACGGGCTATGGTTACTGACTGTTGGTAGTGAATAGGTCGTTAATGACAGTTGGTAGTGTAGGGTCATTAGGTGACTGTTGGTAGTGTTGTGGGTATTACTGACTGTTGGGTAGTGTGAGGTCATACTTTAGTAATGTAGTGGCTCTGACTGTTGGTAGTGTTGTGGTCATTACTGACTGTAGGTAGTTTAGTGCTCATTAGTAACTGTGTAGTGTTGGTTTACTGACTGTTGGAAGTGTTGTGGTCATACTGACTGTTGGTAGTGTTGTAATCATTACTGTCAGTTGGTAGGGTTGAGGACATTACTATTGTTGGTAATGTAGGGTCATAACTGACTGTTGGTAATGTAGAGGTCATTACTGACTGTTGGTTGTGTTGAGATCATTATTGACTGTTGGTATGTAGTGGTCATTACTGACTATTGGTAGTGTTGTTGTCATTACTGACTATTGACAGCAGGTAGTGTAGTGGTCATTACTGACTGATAGTAGTGTTGTGGTCATTACTGTCTGTTAGTATTCTTGTGGTCAATACTGAATGTTCGAAGTGTTTTGGTCATTACTGATTGTTGGTAATGTTGTGGTCATTACTGACTGTTGGTTGTATTATGGTCATTACTGATTGTTGTTTGTGTAATGGTCATTACTGACAGTTTGTTGTGTTCATTACTGACTCTTGGTAGTGTGTGGTCGTTACTGTCTGTTGGTAGTGTAATGATCATTACTGACTGTTGTTTTTTTGTGGTCATTACTGACTGTTGGAAGTGTAGTGGTCATTACTGACTGTGGGTAGTGTTGTGGACATTATTGACTGTTGGTATTGTTCTGGTCATTACTGACATTTGGTAGTGTTGTGGTCATTACTGACTGTTGATTGTGTTGTGGTCATTACTGACTATTGTTATTGTTGTGGTCATTACTGACTATTGTTAGTGTTGTGGTCATTACTGACTGTTGGTAGTGTAGTGATCATTAACTGACTGTTGATTGCGTTGAGGTCGTTACTGACTGTTGGTAGTATGAATGTCATTCTCTGGAACTATTGTGGTGGTGATGCCGATTACTGACTGTTCGTAGTGAACTGTGGTCGATTACTATGTTGCAGCTGGTAGTGTAGTGGTCATTACTGTATGGTGGTAGTGTCTGTGGTCATTTCTGACTGTTGGTAGTGTTGTTGTCATTACTGTCCAGTATTAAGTATTGAGGTATTACTGTCTGTTGGTAGTGAAGAGATGATAACTGACTGTTGGAAGTGTTGTGGTCACTACTGACTGTACGTAGTGTAGGCGGGTCATTACTGACTGTTGGTTGTGTGTGGTCATTCTGGACAGCTGGTAGTGTTGTGGTCATTACGACTGTTGGTTGTGTCATTACTGACTGTTGGTAGTGGTTCACTTACTGACTGTTGGTAGTGTTGTGTAATTACTGTCTCTTGGTAGTGTAGTGATCATTATGACGTGTTGGTAGTGTTGTGGTCATTACTGACGGACTGAAAGCTGGTAATGTAGTGGTCATTACTGCAACCTGTCCTGTTAAAAAACGAACGTCGCTTTTGGCCGTTTGCCCGTATGCTCAATATAGGAGTATTTGAAAATGAAAATAAAAATTAATCAATATTTGGGATTTGTTTTCAACAAAGTAAGTTAAGGGTCCCTGATAGGTTAGGTGGGCAGGAAATAACTCATAAAGTTTCAAAACGTTATGAAAAACGTTAATGGTTAAAGTTCCTTTTCTAAGCGGCCGAGTATAAGCCGGACGACCAAACAGAAACCGGAACAGTACGTCACTTTTGAGTCGATTTCATTTCAATTACGTCCAAATTTGGCCTTATACGCACATACGAGCCAAAATTGACGTTATTTTAAGAGGACGGGTTGGACTGTTAGCAGTGTAGGGGTCATTACTGTCTGTTGGTAAGTGTATGTCATTGACTGACTTTTGGTATGTTGTGGTGTCATGTAACTATGACAGCAGGTAGTGTAGTGGTCATTACGTGGATAGTAGTGTTGTGGTCATTATTGTCTGTTAATATTGTTGTGGTCACTACTGACTGTTCGAAGTGTTTGGTCTTGGTTGTACTGTGTTCATTACTGACTGTTGGTTGTGTTATGGTCATTACTGAAAGTTGGTTGTGTTCATTACTGACTGTTGGGTGTTTATGGTCATTACTGAAAAGTTGGTTGTGTTCATTACTGCTGTTGGTAGTGTGTTGGTCATTACTGACTGTTACAGGTAGTGTTGGGTTCATTACTGAATCTTGGTAGTGTAGTGGGCGGTACTCGTCTGTTGGTAGTGTTGATGTCATTACTGACTGTTGGTTGTTTTGTGGTCTATTTATTGACTGTTGGAAGTGCATTGGTCATTACTGACTGTTGGTTGTGTTGTGGTCGTTACTCAATATTGAATTTGTAGTGGTCATTACTAACTGTTGGTAGTAGTGTACGCGTGGCACTATCCTGACTGCCATGGGTGTGTTGTTGGCATTACTGACTCGTTGGTTGTTTGAGGTCATTACTGACTGTTGCTAGTATAGTGGTCACTTCCACTGAATGTTGGCTGTGTTATCTTTCAATTCTGACTGTTGTTAGTATATGTGGTCAATTACTGACCTGTGTGTTAGTGTAGTGGCCATTACTCGACTGATAGTAGTGTTGTGGTCATTATTGTCTGTTAATATTGTTGTGGTCACTACTGACTGTTCGAAGTGTTTTGGTCATTAGATGACTGGTTGAGTAGCGTTTGTGCTCTACTGGACTGTTGGTTGTTTTGTGCAGCATTACTGAATGTTAGTATGAGGTGGTCCTTACTGTCTGATGGCTGTGTTATCTTCAGTTCTGACTGTTGTTAGTATAGTGGTCATTACTGAATGTTTATTGTGTTCATTACTGACTGGTGGTTGTGTTCATTAACTGACTGTTGGTTGTGTTCATTACTGACATGTTGGTGGTGGTGTCATTACTGACTGTTGGTGGTGTGTTGTCGATTACTGACTGTTGGTAGTGTGGTGGTCGAATTACTGACTGTTGTAGTGTTGTTGTCATACTGACTGTTGGTAGTAGTAATATCATTACTGACTGTGGTACGTGGTTGTGGTCATTACTGACTGTTGGTTATAGTTGGTCATTACTGACTGTTGTTAGTGTTGTAGGTACATGACTGCTGTTGACCGCGAGATGTACGTGGTAATTTTGATTACAATGTGTTGCACTTTGTACCGCTGAGAGTGTAGTGTGTCATTTAACTGTGCTGTGGTAAGTGTAGTGGCCGTTACTGACTGTTGGTAGTGTTGTGTCATTGCTGACTGTTGACCGCTGGGAGTGTAGCGTCATTTCTGACTGTTGACCGCTGGAGTGTAGCGATCATTGCTGACTGTTTGACCGTGAGTGTAGTGACTGTTTGTAGTGTAGTTGTCATTACTGACTGATAGTAGTGTTGTGGTCATTACTGTCAGTTCGTATTGTTGTGGTCATTACTGATTGTTGGTAATGTTGTGGTCATTAAAGTCAGTTGGTAGTGTATTGGTCATTACTAATTGTTGTTAGTGTTGTGGTCATTACTACCGGTGGTAGTGTAGTGGTCATTACCGAATGTTGGTAGTGTTTGGGTTCATTATTGACTGATGGTAGTGTAGTGGTCATTACTGATTGTTTGTAGTATATTGGTCATTACTGACTGTTGTAAGTAGGGATCATTACCGACTGTGGTTGTAATGTGGTCATTAATGACTGTTGGTAGTGTTGTGGTAATTACTTGACTGTTGGTTGTGTTGTGGTTCGTACTGACTGTGGGTAGTGTTTTGGTCTTTACTGACTGTTGGAAGTGTTGTGGTTATT
>WNGS01002870.1:17733-33387 GCA_020271785.1 Procambarus virginalis | reverse complement strand
ATGAGACCTGCACCAGGTCTAAAAATTGATCTCCTGCTTGTGATAATAATTTACCCAATCTATTGTCTCGTGGTTAAAGTCACCCATTATAAGAGTTTGGGTTTGTGGTGCAGCATTGATCACATTATGCAGATCAGTAACTTCCTCTGCTGTTCTGTGTCAGCCCTGTAGCATACTCCCACTGTCAGTATGTTACCATCCTGAGCTAGTATGTTGCACCATATAGATTCTGAGGATCCCATGGTGTTCAGTTCCTCATTGATGGTTGCATTCAGGTTCTCCGTCACATAAAGCAGTACATCACCTGTTCTTGTTCTGTCTTTTCTGAACGATGGATGATTCCCTGAGAGGAGGAACTCCCCTTCAGTAATGTCCTTTCGTTCCCATGTTTCACTTATGCCAATGATATCTGGAGTCTTTGCCTCAGCATATGTACACAATGCATCAAATTTATTCACCAGGCATCTAACATTAGTGTAGAAGTACTTAAATTTCTTATGTTATTCCTATTGGGCTGAGAGATAGCTCCTAGATTCTGTACATTATTATTCTGTTCGTTGTTATTCCGGTTTTGTGCCTGTTCGTCTTCCGAGATATATAGAGTTACTTCTGCCTGGCTGGGTGGAGGACTAAGTCCTTTCACACCTGTTTGTCCTGTACACCGCCCCTCATCCAGTGGCCAGCGGTGGGTAGGTTACAATCACTTGTAACACGTGAATTCAGAGAATTCTATAACCAATGTTCCAGCGATGTGTAAATATTTCATTCAAAATGATCTGCTACCAGAAATTTTAGCCAAATATCCCCAGTTTGCTAACTGTAGGTAGTAACCGAGTGATCGTAAACTATCCACCGCTGCCCACTGGATGGGAGGCGGTGTGCAGGACAAACAAATTGTGTCACTAGCTCTCCACATATGTCAGTTGCTTAATTTAGAAACTGTACTTGTGGTCGATCTCGAACCCATTGTTGATGTGACGACTTATACTGAATTTTGTAACTAGCTCATCAAAATTGTAACTTGCGTAGCTAATTGAATTCTGGGGCTCAGTCCTCGAGCCCATTATGTGCCTCTGTAACCCTTTCCACTACCGCCCACAAGACGGGTATGGGGTGCATAATAAATGCACTAAACTAACTAAACTATGCACTCTCATAAATCCAATGTTCCTTCTTGTAGACATAAATAAATTTTAAATCCAGTTTTGTTGAAGGGCCCATAAAATAAAGATACGTTTAATATTATCGACCATTTACTTTATTCTTGCAAGTTATTGTCATTGACAATAACACTGGTTTGCCCAGGGGCCCATGATGTTGTTACGGCCACTTATGAACCAGTAACCGGGTTCTTTATGTTATAACCTCTTTCTATATCCGATCCCAAGTCGGTAGTAAGCTGTCAAGAAACTGGCCGTATCAAGCAGTAGTGTAATGCATAAATAAGGGCGGATAAGCAAGACAATTTCTTTCACCAATATATTTACATCTTCACCACTATATGTATATTATAATAGATTATTACTATACGTATATACAACTGCCTCTTTCACTCTGGGAAGAACACAATGACAGTGTTCATCAAGCCCAGTGAACCCACATTCCAAGATACGTTGTCCACTGGCAAACATTGGCAAATTCCCCTTCTACATGGGCCAGTCCACCCACACAGTATAACGATGTGCCTACACCCCACCGTTGCTCTCCAGATACTCACTGGCAGAGGGCTGCAGCAACACGATGACAGGGGGTCTCAAGCAATCATATACAGGGGTAGCGAACACCCTGGCAGAAGCCTCTAGCAGCTTGCTAACAACACTTCACCGTAGACACATCACTGTCTTCCTTAACTCTTACAAGCCAATCCCAAGTACGTCGATCTTCAAAACACAGTATATATCAGCAGCTAACACACACTGCTCGGATCGACGGCGGTTACTTAGTCCTCTCGCAAGACCAAGTTAAGAGTTCGTGAACTGCCCAAGATTCACTACCTTCCTTGACGCAATTGCCTCCATATGTCACCACAGTGGACATAAACATGTCAATAATTAGATGGACAGTATACTGGGTAACCCTGGGCTAACCCATTCATCGGGGACTTGACATTGTGATTTGTAGTCACAACCTAGATGACATTGATCTTGATATGCCACTCACCAGAGGTCATCCACATCGACCTCTCATTCTGACTGTGGCAGGAAACCAGATTCATTCGCTGATACCACGCTACCACCAACAGATGGGATTGTCTACATAGCACCCAATACTAGGGGAGTTGGAGTGCAGACCATAGATGACGCTGAAATTGCCACTCCACACTCCGACGACGGTGTCGATATCTTAACAGTTGTTAAGACGGCCCTGAGGACCACAGGACTAACAGCACTGCAAACCATGCATGACAGTGCGGATCTCGTTGAAACTTAAGTACTGAATAATTCGGAGGATGTTGATCCGGAAAAAATCTTCAGAAGGTCAGATGTAACACAATCAAGGAACAACGGTTTCAAGCTCAACAAACCACAATGTAGGATTGAGAACAAGGGATGCTTTTTTCACCCCACAGAGCTATAAACCCATGGAACCGCCTACCCGCCGAAGCCGTAAATGCCAAAACTCAGTTAAATTTTAAAGTAAAGTGTTCAACCAGCAATATTCGCACCTAGGATATACCTCATTGGTTACAATACGAAAACAATAGGTGTAACTATTGGTTACAATAGGACAGAAAACAAGAGATGCTTTTTCACCCATAGGGTAGTAAATCCGTCGAACTGCCTTCCTGTCGAAGCGGTAAACGCCAAAACTCTGCTGGGTTACAAATACAGATAGAAAACATCATCCAGGCAAATGGGAGGACCTTTGACAAGCCGCCAGCTTCTTGTCCTCGTCGTGTCCGCTAGTATTAGTGGCCCTCAGGTAAATTCAGGCAAATACTGGCACTGCACAAAACTCCTTAATTTTTAAGTGCATTTGGAAAAATTCAAGCCAAAGGGAGGGACCTTCGACAAGCCGCCGGCTTTCTGTCCTCGTCGCGGACACTAGTGTTAGTGGCCCATCAGGTAAATTTACAATAAAAGTGGCATTTTTCGGTCAATTAAAAGCCATTTGGGAACTCATTTTTCTCAAGACTAAGCCAAGCTAACTAATAATGGCATTATTAGTAAAATTGCCTTCTTTTGATAATATTTGTTGGTTTGATATTGGTCTATAATTGTTTATGTCCGTCGTATAACATACTTGCCTGTATTTGCATTCCAACTGCCTGCTGGCCGCCTTTTTTAGTTACCGCTTGAATTAAGATAACAAAATATTTTAAACTACAGAAAACATTTAAAGGGGTAAACCTAAGTAAAATTAATAATATTGAGTAATAATACTAATCAAATCAAATGTTTATACAGGTAAAGTACGTACATACAAGGTGAGATACAAACATTGATGGATTTATAAATACAGCTAGTATATACAAAGCCTAAGCCACTATTACGTAAATCGTTTCTGGCAGGAAAAACACTAAGACTAAAACTTAATACTAATTGAGATTAAAGTATAAATTGTGTCGAGAAAATAAAAAATATAAAAGGGGGGTGAACATGGCAGAAAATAGCAAATTATACAATTTGGTCAACAAACAGCATTGTTTAAAATAGTAAGATATGCGTTGACATTTGGGGGTAAGGTAAGTTACATGGAGTTTATTAGGTAGGACTTAGTTTTGGGGAGAGATACGGTCTTTGACATAATTGGGAAGGTCATACTACATTCTGGGTCCCTTGATTTGTAGAGCATTTCTAGTTTGATTAAGTCGTACTCTTGGAATATCAAATAGGTATTTGTTTCTTGTGTGGTGGCCATGAGTTCTGTTACAACTTTCTAGGAAGCTTATAAGGTCAGGATTGACATTACAGTTCAGCGTTTTATATATATAAAATACACATGAGGTGATGTGCAGTGACTTAATATCTAACATATTCAGAGATTTGAGTAAGGGTACCGAGTGATGTCTGGGGCCAGAGTTTGATATTTTTTTTTTTATTAGATAAATACAAGAGTTGTTACATTCTTGTACAGCCACTAGTACGTGTAGCGTTTCGGGCAGGTCCCTGGAATACGATCCCTGCCGCGAAGAATCGTTTTTACAACCAAGTACACATTTTACTGTTGAGTTAAACAGAGGCTACAGTTAAGGATTTGCGCCCAGTAAATCCTCCCCGGCCAGGAAATTGTTCTAATAGCAGCTTTGTGTTGAGCAATTAGAGGACGTAAATGATTTTGGGTAGTAGAACCCCAAGCACAAATACCATAGTTGAGATAAGGATAGATGAGGTAGTAATAGAGAGTCACCAGGGCAGGGCGGGGTACATAATATCTGATCTTAGAAAGAATGCCAACAGTTTTTGAAACTTTTTTTTTAATATATTTAGAATGTGTCCCTGGAAATTCAGCTCGTTGTCCATGAGAACACCAAGGAATTTGTTGACCAGACCACACACTAGAAGGTGAAGGGACGACGACGTTTCGGTCCGTCCTGGACCATTCTCAAGATGTGATCAAGAGCCGTGGCAGTACTATCAGTGATTCTAGTAGGTGTGGTGTCTGTGTGTAGCTGAGATAGTCTTGGTTGTAAGGTTGATGTAAAGTCATTCCTGGTTACTGACTTTAATACTTAAATAACTACATGATAGAGTAGCTCCCAAGCTGGTAGCGTCCTGTATGCTGTTTACCTTCTCTAGTGGCGTCCAGCCGCCGCACATAGAAAACGGATGGTACCATTTTCTGTGAACATGACATCCCTCCTTTTCTTTAAAAAGAATGAATACAGGATGTCTACCATGCTTGTAGCACAAAGCAAAGTTATTGACACAAAGTAAGTTATTAACATATCAAGAGATATTGCATACATTTAACATTAATTAAACACACAAAGAATTTAAACAATCTTTACCACAAAGGATTTCAATGTTAAAAATACATATGCAATGTTAAACAAACATGAAAGAAACTGTAATACAAAGTTACAAAATATTGAATGAGAGATCTGCATTATTCAAACAATATTAAATTTAGTTCAGCATAACAAGTAAATACTTTGCATTACATATGAACACAATTAATCATCATATCGTGTAGGGCGTTTAACATGTCGTTTTGGACGAGAGTCCTTAAATACAAAAACATCCCTCGATGAATTGTTTATCGAGTTATAACTCATTTTTTCTTTTTCTTTTGCACGACTTTGCACTTCATCATTTCTACACTATTTGGAATCACTTTGAAATAAGCCATATTACGTGTTATACTATGATCTCTATTACTCGCTGTTACCATAGTTCCTTTTACACTAATCACTTTATATGGTTTTGTATCATACGGCATATCTAGCTTTCCCTCTTTTTTCTTTTTAACGAGAACAGTATCTCCAACCTTTATGAATTGTTCCTTTGCACGTTGATCATGAGCAATTTTCATTTTGCCCTTGGCTAGTGCATCCTTCTGAGCGAGACGTTTATCCGTTCTTGGCTGGCATGACAGGTAGTGCGATTCTCATAGGACGTCCAAATAAAAGTTCGCCAGGCGACTTGCCCAGTGTTCCATGCGGTGTTGCACGGTAGTTCCTGAGAAAAGCATACATAGCTTGTTTCCAGGATCGTCCTTCGGCATGAGCACAGCGTACCGCTTTCATGAGAGGTTGCATGAATCTCTCTACTTCTCCATTTGCTTGAGGATGTAGTGGCATCACACGGCGGTGTTTGAATCCAATATGCTCAGCAAAGTTGACAAAGTCTTGTCCATTAATGGCGGTCCATTGTCCGTCTTGACAACTTCAGGAATGCCAAAGTTTGAAAAGATCTTGTCGAGTTTCGGGATGACAGCCTTTGCAGATGTGGAAGTGATGATTTCTACTTCTGGATAACGTGAGTGATCATCAATGACTACCATCAAGTACTCTCCAGTTGGTAGCGGTCCACAGAAATCCATCGATACTTCCATCCATGGTGCAGCAGGTAGTGGTGAAGGTTGTAGAGGTGTTGGTCTTGAAGTATCCACTGCAGCTTGGCAAGGGACACAGGCATCATGCATGTCCTTAGCTTGACGATCAATGCCAGGAAACCACACCTTTTCTCGTAGCAGCTGTTTGGTCCTTACAAGACCTTGGTGTCCTTGATGTGCAAGCTTCAGAGCACGTTGCTGGAGAACAGCTGGAATGACGATACGAGTACCTCGCAGCACGGTGTCGCGTTGTTGCGTAACACTTAATTCTGTCTGGATGCGTTCAAGTGCTTTGAATGCATCTTGGTCAACTCCTGAGGGTGGGATGCGTGGAAACTTTTTCTTAGTCAATGCATCCACTGTTGCTTGCAGAGTTGGGTCCTCTAGGGTTGCAGTACGTATTTCATCAAGAGTGAGAGCCTTAGGGACTGCATCACAGGTTACAGAGTGTACATATTCCTCGGCAACTTGCTGATGCTTGGTGATGGTGAAACTGTTGGCAGGATGTCGACTGATGTAATCAGCGGGATTGCCTGCACCTGGCTTGTATTTCACCGTAAAGTTGTATGGTTGCAGACGAAGAGCCCATCTCTCAATGCGAGCTGGTGGTTGGACTTTGGATTATTGAAGATGGTCTCCAACGGTTTGTGGTCAGTGACTATCGTGGTAAAGGGTGCACCAAGCAGATACACATTGAAGTGTTCACAGCCCCATACAAGAGCAAGAGCTTCCTTCTCTGTCTGACTGTATCGTTGCTCAACATCTGTGAGAGAACGGCTGGCATAGGCAATTACTACTCTTGAATCTGGTTGACCAGGTTTGTGTTGGGCTAACACAGCACCTAAACCAACAGGACTAGCATCCACCGTTAACTCAGTGTCCATTGATGGATCAAAGTATGCAGCAGTCGCATTTTTACTAGTGCATCTTTCACAGCATCAAATGCATTTTGCTCGATATCGCTCCAGTACCATGATGCATTTTTCTTCAGGAGCTCACGTAGAGGCTTCGTAATGGTAGCAAAATCTGGAATGAAGCGAGAACAGTAGTTTGCCATTCCCAGAAAACTATGTACTTCAGTGGATGTTGAAGGAGGTGCAGCATTCTTGATATCTGCAACTTTCTTAGGATCTGGAGACAGACCTTTGTCACTAAGTACATGTCCAAAGAATTCAATTTTATGTTATTGAACTCACACTTTGCTCGGCTTAGCGTCAAATTCTTTTCTCGTAAGCGTTGCAATGTTGCACGAAGAGCTTTGTCGTGTTCAGCTTGGGTACGGCCATAAACAATGATGTCATCAGACATGTGTCAGCATTAGGTATATCTTGCAATACCTGGCTGATGATGTGCTGGAATACTTCAGCAGCACTGTTAATACCAAAACTCAGGCGCTTGTACCTATACAGACCTCGATGTGTCGTAAACGTTGTGATGAATCGACTCTCATCATCAAGTTCAAGCTGATGATAGCCCTTGTTTAAATCTAACTTGCTGAATACAGTTGCACCATTCAAGCGGTAAATCATATCATCTACAGGGTGTAGGATGGCGTTCACGCATTATTGCCTTGTTGGGAACACGCATGTCTACACAAATGCGTATCTCATCTGGATTCTTCGGCTTTGGTGGAGTGACAATTGGGCTTACCCATGGTGTTGGGCCTGTTACCGGTTCAATGATATCTAGTTCTATCAGCCTATCCAGTTCGGCATCGACTTTCTTGCGAGTATGGAATGGTTGTCGGCGATGTGGTTGGGCAACTGGAATTACATCTGGGTTGATATGCAGATGTACCTTGCTATCAGTATAACAACTATGGATTTAAACCGATCAGAAAATTCAGCAACAATAGCATCAACATTGTTTGCAGATTCCACTGCTACAGCATTAGAAAGCTGAAGTAGCCCCAATTTGGTTGAAAAAAAGNTTTACCTTA
Organism: Procambarus virginalis; assembly: GCA_020271785.1. NCBI lineage: Eukaryota > Metazoa > Arthropoda > Malacostraca > Decapoda > Cambaridae > Procambarus > Procambarus virginalis. The sequence goes on along the minus strand of WNGS01002870.1, from coordinate 25,451 downwards.
GGATACCTGAGGTGCTTCCGGGCTTATCGTCCCCGCGGCCCGGTCATCGACCAGGCCTCCTGGTTGCTGGACTGATCAACCAGGCTGTTGGACGCGGCTGCTCGCAGCCTGACGTATGAGTCACAGCCTGGTTGATCAGGTATCCTTTGGAGGTGCTTATCCAGTTCTCTCTTGAACACTGTGGGGTTTGCCAGTTATGTCCCTTATGTGTAGTGGAAGCGTGTTGAACAGTCTCGGGCCTCTGATGTTGATAGAGTTCTCTCTCAGAGTACCAGTTGCACCTCTGCTTTTCAACGGGGGTATTCTGCACATCCTGCCATGTCTTCTGGTCTCATGTGATGTTATTTCTGTGTGCAGGTTTGGGACCAGCCCCTCTAATATTTTCCACGTGTAAATTATTATGTATCTCTCCCGCCTGCGCTCAAGGGAATACAGATTTAGGCTCTTTAGTCGGTCCCAATAGTTTAGATGTTTTACCGAGTGGATTCTAGCAGTAAAGGATCTCTGCACGCTCTCCAGGTCAGCAATTTCACCCGCAGTGAAAGGGGCTGTCATTGTGCAGCAGTACTCCACTCTAGAGAGCACAAGCGTTTTGAAAAGTGTCATCATCGGTATAGCATCTCTAGTGTGAAAAGTTCTTGTTATCCAACCTGTCATTTTTCTTGCAGTTGTGACGGCTACTTTATTGTGTTCTTTAAAGGTAAGGTCTTCCGACATGAGTACACCCAGATCCTTTACATTGCCTTTTCGTTCTATGTTATGATTTGCCTGAGTTTTGTACGTGGTTTCCGTTTTTATATTTTCATTTTTTCCATAGCGCATGAGCTGGAACTTGTCTTCGTTAAACACCATATTATTTTCTGTAGCCCATAGAAAGACCTGATCTACATCTGACTGGAGGTTCGCCGTGTCCTCTATGTTGCCTACTCTCATGAAGATCCTAGTGTCATCTGCAAAGGATGATACAGTGCTATAGGTTGTGTTCTTGTCTATGTCCGATATGAGGATGAGAAAAAGTACTGGAGCAAGCACAGTACCCTGGGGGACTGAGCTCTTAACGGTTGACGGGTTGGATTTTATTTTGTTGACTATTACACATTGGGTTCTGTTGGTCAGGAAATTGTAGATCCATCTGCCTACTTTTCCGGTAATTCCTTTTGAGCGCATTTTATGGGCAATAACACCATGGTCACATTTATCAAAAGCTTTTGCGAAATCTGTGTAAATTACATCAGCGTTTTGTTTGTCTTCCATAGCATCTAATGCCATATCATAGTGGTCCAGCAACTGCGACAGGCAAGAGCGCCCTGTTCTGAAACCATGTTGTCCGGGGTTATGGAGATGCTGTGATTCCATGTATTTTGTGATCTTACTTCTTAGCACTCTCTCAAAAATTTTTATGATGTGCGATGTTAGTGCTATCGGTCTGTAATTTTTTGCCTCTGCCTTATTTCCTCCTTTATGAAGTGGTGCTATCTCTGCTGTTTTAGTATATCAGGAATAACGCCAGTATCTAGGCTTTGTCTCCACAGAATGTGAAGGGCCTGCGATAGTGGTTTTTTACAGTTCTTGATGAATATGGAGTTCCAAGAATCCGGGCCTGGTGCGGAGTGCATAGGCATACTGTTTATGGCTTCTTCAAAATCCAGTGGGGATAGGGTGACGTCTGATATATGATTTGATGTTGGTATCATATCCATGAAAAATTCATTTGGGTTATCGATCTTTAGTGCGTTTAATGGCTCGCTGAAGACAGAGTCGTATTGCTTCCTCAGTAGCTCGCTCATTTCTTTGTTGTCATCGGTGAAAGTTCCATCTTCCTTTCGCAGGGGCCCGATACTAGATGTGGTTTTTGATCTTGATTTTGCATAGGAGAAAAAATATTTCGGGTTTCTCTCTATTTCACTGATGGCCTTTTGCTCTCTTTCCCTCTCCTGCGTTTTGTATGATTCTTGTAGCTTGAGTTCAATTTTTCCTATTTCGCTACCTAACCTTCTTCGCCGTTCCTGAGATAGGGTGCGACTCTCAAGTTGTACCGCGATTCGTTTTCTTCGCCTATATAGGGAACGACGTTCTCGTTCCAATCTGCATCTCTTCCTCTTTTTTCTTAGGGGGATGCGGTTTGTACATATTTCTAGTGCTACTGAGCTTATTTTTTCCAGGCACTGGTTCAGGTTCGCATTTCCTAGCTGTTCTTCCCAGTTTATTTCTGTGAAGTCCTGGTTTATTTGCTCCCAGTTTATCTGTTTATTATTGAAGTTGAATTTGCTGAAATCTCCTCCACCGGGAATCTGGACTGGTTTTGAAGGTCTATTCCCCATGGTTGTCATAACTTCAATTAAGTTGTGATCTGAGTAACAGGTATTTGTAATCATTATGTTCCTGATCAATTCATCATTATTAGTGAAAATGAGGTCCAGCGTGTTCTCCTTCCTGGTTGGTTCTACTATTTGCTGGTTTAAGGCAAACCTGTCGCACATCCGTAGCAGGTCATTTGCATGTGCCTGTTCATTAAGGCTACTTCCTGGTATTCTTTCTGATATTACTGTATTAGCCAGGTGCTTCCATTTCAGGTGCCGTAGGTTGAAGTCCCCAAGCAGAATGATGTTCGGAGCTGGATTTGTGAGGTTTTCCAAGCAGTGTTCTACTTTCATTAGTTGGTCTTTAAACTGCTGAGGGTTTGCCTCCGGTGACTTATATACAAGGACAATAACTACATTTATAATCTCTATTTTGATTATCAGCACTTCCACCATATCATTCGAGGTGTTTAGCAGCTCAGTACAGATGAGTGTGTCTTTGATGTATAGGCTGACCCCACCCTGAAGCGGTGTTTCCTATCACATCTGAAAAGATTGTACTCTGAGATCCATATTTCACCATCATGGTAGTCCTTTGTGTGGGTTTCTGTTAGGGCTGCAAACACTGCATTTGCCTCATGAAGGAGACCATCTATAAAGTGAACTTTGTTGGATTTGCGTGTTTTTATACCTTGAATGTTGGCAAATATAAATGATGTTATCGTGGTAGTGGAAGTGCTGGATGCCCTCTTCTGCCCTCATGCCCTCATGCCCTCTTCTGATGTTAGCACAAGGTCCAGAATGCACTTACCTCGAGTGGGCTCTACCAAGTAAGTAATTATCAAAAGAAGGCACCAAACCGGGAAGGCTATATAGCACCATCAAATGTGCGGGATAATCAGAGGGTGCTAAATATCCCCAAGGACACCAATACGAGAACATAAACGAGCAAGGCGAACGATATCAAAAGTATCCGAGTCACCAAGAATATTATCAAGGGACAAGCGACCGCGGGGAACGGTCGGAAAACAAGACACACACTCGTCCCGGAAGTCGAGACATTCAATAAGGATATGCACGACTGTAAGAGGGACAATGCAATTAGGACAATAAGGAGCAGGGCGGCGCTCCATCAAGTGACCATGAGTTTAGCGAATATGGCCAATACGCAACCTCGACAGAGCCGTTTCCGATCGCCAGTTACGGTGGTAGGAGGAAGGCCACAAGGACACACAACTCTTAAGAGTACGCAGTTTGTTAGTAGTAACAGACGACCAACAAGCCTGCCAGCGGGTAAGGATGGAGGAATGGATAACCGGGTAAAAGTTGGAATAAGGAATACCTTTACGAGAGATGGGACAAGAGCGGACAGCTTCCCTGGTGGCAGCATCCGCACGCTCATTTAAAGAGACACTAATATGGCTGGGAACCCAACAAAACTCAACCGACTTAAATTTACTGTGAACAAAAAACAGCCAATGCTGGATCTCGTCAACCACTGGATGAAACGGATTAAAGGACCCGAGAGCCATGAGGGCACTAAGAGAGTCAACAACAAGTACAAAGGAAGATTGACAAGGAGAAAGTAGGAGACGAAGAGCATAGAGAATAGCATAAAGTTTCACTGTGAAGATACTAGTCTCCGGAGGTAAGCGACACATAAGTGCAATCAGGAAAACAACAGAATAGCCTACAACATCCGCAGACTTAGACCCATCGGTGAAGACGGAAACAGAGCGGGAGTGAGAAGAAAAGTGCTCCAGGAAAAGGCGTTTTAGAACCGTAGAAGGGGTAAAAGCTTTAGAGATGCGGGTTAAGGATGTACAAAACTGCGGAAGGGGGACTCTCCATGGGGGCAAAGAAGGAACAACGCGAGTACAAATATTAGAAATATGAACTGAAAGAGAATCCTGTAAAAGAGATAACCGGACAGAAACAGGGAGGTGGTGAAGAGAAACAGGAACCGCAGGAGGGGTAAAAGTTAAAGCACACCAGGGGCGAGACGAAGGATGTTGAAAGGACCGCGCAAAATAGCGAAGACAGTAGCGATCACGGCGGTCCTGGAGAGATAGGAAGCCAGTGTCAACATACATGCCGAGGACGGGAGTCGAACGAAAGGCACCAGAATTGAGGGGCAACCCATTATGGTGCAAAGCATCAAGACGGCGAAGAGTAGAAGGAGAAGCAGACGAGTAAGCAGGGCAACCATAATCGAGCTTAGACAGGACGAGAGAGGAATGTAAAGTGAGTAGGGTGCGCCTATCCGCTCCCCAAGAAGTATGGGACAATACCCGAAGGAGGGCAAGGGCCTTAGAGCATTCAACACAGAGGTAAGAGATATGGGTCGCCCAAGACAAACGAGTGTCAAAAATCAACCCCAAAAGCTTACCGGAATCCTTGTACACAATGGGGTGACCATATAGCGACAAAGAAGGACGAAGAACGACACGCTTCCGAATAAAAGTCCTAGCACAAGTCTCGGATGTAGAGAACCTGAAGCCATGATCGGCGGCCCAAGACGACATGACATCAATCGCAAGTTGAAGCCGGCGTTGAAGGAGAGGCGAATCATCACCCTGGCAGCAAAGAGTAAGATCGTCGACATAAAGAACAGAGAAGATGCCTGAAGGAAGAGAGGAAAGAAGACCATTGAGAGCAACCAGAAAAAAAAGAGTAGTTCTCAGAACACTACCCTGGGGCACACCTTTGTATTGCTGAAAAGAGGCAGAGAGCGGTACCAAGCCTCACCCGAAAGGAACGACCTGAGAGGAAGCTGCGGAGAAAGAGAGGGAGATGACCACGAAGGCCAAAAGAATGAAGCTGGGATAGAATATGATATCGCCAAGTGGTGTCGTAAGCCTTTTCCAGGTCAAAAAGGACGGCAACAACGGAGGTCTTCGTAGCAAAAGCAGTACGAATATAGACCTCCAAGCTCACCAGGACATCTGTTGTGCTGCGGCACTTGCGGAAACCAAATTGAGAAGGAGAGAGGTGGTGATGGTATTCTAAGAACCACATCAGACGAGTGTTAACCAAACGTTCAAAGAGTTTGCAGACACAACTTGTGAGGGCAATAGGGCGAAAGTCCTTAGGAGATGTTCCCAGAGACCCTGGTTTGCGAACAGGGAGGACAACGGCATCAAGCCAGTCCTCAGGGACTGACGACGACTCCCAGATCCGATTATACAGACTTAGTAAATACTGAGACGTGCATGAAGGGAGATGGCAAAGCATCTCATAATGAATGCCATCGGAACCCGCCGCGGTAGGACCGCAGAGGGCCAGGGCAGACTGAAGTTCAGAGAGAGAGAGAAGGGATCGTTATAGGGAAGTCGAAGATGAGTGCAGAAATGTAACGGACGAGATTCAAGGACAGGTTTACGAAGAAAGAAAGATTGGGAAGATGAAAACCAGAGCTAACAGAAGAAAAGCGACCTGCAACGGGTCCGCCACAAGAGTACCACGGAGGTGAAGGACTGGTGAGACATCGGGAACAAACTTACCCGCTATCTTGCGGATACGCTTCCAGATCTGCGGCAGAGGAGTGTCGGACGTAATGGTGGAGACATAAGACGCCCAACATTCACGTTTAGCCGTACGGATGGCCCTACGGGCCACCGCACTCGCCTTCTGAAATAAAAGAAAAGAATTGACCGTCTGCCGGCAGCGGTGTCTCTTCCAGGTTGCACGCTTACAGCGGACAGCCCGAGCACAGTCTGCATTCCACCAGGGAACGCACTTACGTGGAAGTGCGTAAGGAAGGAGGAAGAGCAAGGAATAGAGCGGAGAGCAGCGTCGAAGACGGTGTCATGAAAAAGGAGGAGAGAGCGAGGGAGAAGGGAGAGGTCAGAGAGAGCAGCACTGAGGGTAAATAGGTTCTAGTCTGCCTTAGCAAACTGCCACCTAGGGAAGGAGAGGGGAAGGTGAAAAGAGAAAAAGGTAACAAGGATGGGGAAATGGTCACTGCCATGGAGGTCATCAAGAATCTGCCACGAGAAATCTAAGTAAAGAGAAGACGAGCAAAGAGAAAGATCAAGACAGGAAAGGATGAGAGTCCGAGAGTCCAAATGCGTGGGCTCACCAGAATTCAGAAGAGACAGGGAAGAAGAGAGGATAAACGGCTCAAGAAGGCGACCCCGGGTGTTCGTCAGAACATCACCCCCAAAGGGAATGACGACAATTGAAATCACCTAGCAGGAGCACAGGCTCCGGCAAGGAGTCCAGTAGGTGTTTCAGATGGGGAAGAGAAAACGGGACACTCAGGGTGAGATAAATGGAACAAACTGTGTACCATATCCTCACAAAGATACGAGCAGCAGAACAATGGAGAGGCGAAGGAAAACGTAAGGGGACAAAAGAAACATCAGAGCGAATCAAGAGAGCAGAAGAGTTAGGAGTTAGAGGGGGGGGGAGAGAGAAAGGAATAGCCACGAAAGCGACCAGGACGAGCACCAAGCATCGGCTGTTGGAGACAGATACAAAGGGGCAAAAACCGTAAAATCAGACGCTGGAGTTCAAGGAAATTGGCGTAATAACCAACACCACGAACGTTCCGTTGAAGAATAGACATCGACTAGAAGAAAAAGGACAGCAACAGAGAACAACGAAGAAACAAAGGTGAAAAGGGAACACAGCACATTAAAGAAGCGCAGGATCAGAGTCAGGGTCAGCAAAGTCAGGGTTAGGGGGCAAGGGTAAACTAAGTGAAGAAGGAATGAAGGAAGCTAGAGGACCGACAAGGGGCGGTCGAGTAGGGTCCGGAGGAGGAAGAGGGGGGCGGGGGTAACCGAGGGTCAAGGACAGCAGCAGGAGGGGCAGAAACCACGGAATGCACTTCAGCAAGTGCACCAACCGAGAGGGAAGCGGGGGCCAAAGAGACCTCCAAACAAAGAACAGGGGGGGGGGGGGGCGTAACCACCGAAACGGGAGGGGACGGAGCGAGAGAGTCAGAGGTAGGGGCGAGGAAGAAAGCAAAGCCTTTTTACCCGCCGGGGAGGAGGAAGGAGAGGAGCCAGGCTTACGCTTCCGAATCGAAGAGACAGGCATCCCAGCAACTACTTACTTGGCAACGGATTCTAGCGTCTCAACAGGGGAAGCATAACGAGAGCATACACGACGGCCGTTGGGAGAGCGATGGACATCAGCCCGTACTGACAGGCGGCGTAGAGAGCCAATAGACGGAGAAGAATGGGAAGGAGGATCGGGGGAGACGAGTGTTGTGTTGTGAAAGATTTTTACTGGAACAAAAAGTTCCAAGTAACATGGCTATGGTGAGCCCGTCTTAAATCCGGGAGACGAGGAAGAAGACACAGGAGACATGACAGACCGGTGAGAAAGAAGGGGAAACCCCAAACAGAGGACTAGGAGGGGGACCCTTTGGGACAGAACTCAAAGGAACAGAGGGGGCGGTGGGCGTGT
>WNGS01002869.1:62220-134349 GCA_020271785.1 Procambarus virginalis | reverse complement strand
TTTCTTAGTTGTGATAGCTATTTTGTGTTCTTTAAAAGTAATGTCTCTTGACATGATTACTCCCAGGTATTTAATGTTGCATGGTTCGTTCGATATACTTGAGTTGACTTTTTATGTGGTTTGTTTTGATATTTTAGTTATTCTAGAGTGATGAGCTGGAACTTACCTCATTAAACAAGTTCTTTTCTGCTTCCTATTCAGAGACATGACTTCCATCAGTTTGGAGGTTTGCTGTGTCAATTATAATGTCCACTAATAAAAATCCTAGGGTCATCTGAAAGAATGATGTGGTTCTATATTCTATGTGTATGTCTGTTTGATGTGTGGATGAGGAAGTACTGGAATAAGCACAGTGCCATGGAGGACTGAGCTTTTCATTGTGGATGATCCGTATTTTACTTTGTTGACTCTTACACACTGGATTCTGTTATGATATTAAAGACATATCTTACTACTGTCAGTAATTCCCTTGTCGTACATTTTGTATGCAGTAACACCATTTACATCATATTTGTAAAAAATCTTTCATAAAATAAGTTATATAATCGTTTCGCTTGTCTTCCATGGAGCTAAGGCAGTCATAATGGAAGAGGAAGAAGCGCCCTGTTTTGAACCAATATTGGTCAAGGTTATGTATTGTAGATGCTGTGATTACATATCTTTTCTGATCTTAATACTTAGCACAAGAGTTTTGTGATATTAATGCCATATTTTCTCTTTTGTGGAGTGCAGCGATCTTTGTTGTTATCGATCGTTTATACCGGGGTGCCTCCTTGACCCTACGGTATGTGGGTTTGCTAGGGAAATTTTCCTTATACCAAGATGTCATATCAGGATTTACCTAGTTCCCAAGCAAACATGGATATGTATTGTGGGACATTTTCCCATGCTGGGTGATTTCCGTGTAGACTCGTTAGATGTTCCAAGAGGGTAACGAGTTTTCTCTGTAACTAACTAACCGCCCCGCAATTCCTGGAAAATAGAGGGGCGGGATGATTAGTTTTTCATTAGTTGGCTGTTGTCCCTTATGTTGTAGTAATGAAGATCTGGTGGTTAGCGCTAACTTTGTGTCTACATCTTGTAAGATTTTATCAGGGGTATCCTCTGTCTGAAAATTCCCAGAGACGCTTATGGAAGTCTCCCTTAAGTCTCTCCCCATCGCTGACTATTCGTTTCAGTCGGATTCCCAGGACAGGAATCGTATTAATGAAAGTGGGGTGGCTTGTCCTGTATTGGAGATATGATTGTTTGCTTGTTTGTATGTAAACGATTGTTGTTTGAATCCTCCTGTGTTAGTCGAGATAAACATTCGTTCAAAACGTTCATTGCTGTTTTACTCATTTCTAGGATAAAACGAAGGTTACGGCGGACCCCATTTGTCCGGGCGAAGAAAGCTGTAAGATCTTGCTTGCCTCCCATCATAACTTCAATAATATCATCTATGTAGCGTAGGCAGAGATCCACCGCTGGTCTGTACTCTTGCTTGTTTAAATGTTGTGTACGAAGATTTCCGCAATGGCTATGATGCTAGATGCCCCAATCGCTGTTCCTTAAATTTGTCTGTAGGTCTCCCCATCGAAAGTCATGGTGTCGTCCATCATGACGTATAGTACTGCTCTTGTAGGAGCTCTTTGGTCGGGGGCTTTCAGACACCTGCATCCTTAAGTGCGTGCTAAATCTTGTGTTTGTCCAAAAACGTCGCCACTCGCCTTACTGTTTCTCGCTATGAGATACTTGGGTAAAAGGATACTCCATTAAGTGAGAATTGACATGCTTCTTGTGGCAGGGGTGTCAGTGCAGTTTTGCAGGCGTTCAAGGATGTTGGTAGTATCCTTTATTAGTTCCTAGAGAAGTTTTCATAGCTGTGTGGATAGACTTGAATAGACGAGGTCAACAGGTTTTGTTGGTGCTTGGCAGCAACTTAACACCGTCCACCTGGCCATGAGCCCGTTAATTCTAACCTTGTGTTTATTGATTTTTAGAAAGTTGTACAGAATCGAAACTTTTGATGTCATGTTAAGAAAAATATATCTAGTCGCGGCTCCGGGTAGACCCCCCTGGCCTTGTCTCTTAATTTCTGAAGAACTTCAAAACCAGGGTATTACTACTAGTCTGTATATTCCTCAGGATCACAGACTGGTTCTGGACTGGCTGGTACGTGTCCATGTCCAACAGTTCCTGAATCATTTCCTTCCTGTAATTCACACCTGGCACTGTATAGTGACACCTGGTACTGTATAGAGACACCTGGTACTGTATAGTGATGCCTGGTACTGTATAGAGACACCTGGTACTGTATAGTGACGCCTGGTACTATATAGAGACACCTGGTACTGTATAGTGATGCCTGGTACTGTATAGTGATGCCTGGTACTGTATAGAGACACCTGGTACTGTATAGTGACGCCTGGTACTGTATAGCGACACCTGGTACTGTAAAGTGATGCTTGGTACTGTATAGAGACACCTGGTACTGTATAGAGACGCCTGGTACTGTATAGTGACACTTGGCACTGTATAGAGACACCTGGTACTGTATAGAGACACCTGGTACTGTATAGTGACGCCTGGTACTGTATAGAGACACCTGGTACTGTATAGAGACACCTGGTACTGTATAGTGACACCTGGTACTGTATAGAGACAACTGGTACTGTACTGAGACAACTGGTACTGTATAGAGACGCCTGGTACTGTATAGTGACACCTGGCACTGTATAGAGACAACTGGTACTGTACAGAGACAACTGGTACTGTATAGTGACGCCTGGTACTGTATAGAGACACCTGGTACTGTAAAGAGACGCCTGGTACTGTATAGAGACAACTGGTACTTTATAGAGACACCTGGTACTGTATAGTGACGCCTGGTACTGTATAGAGACACCTGGTACTGTATAGTGAGGCCTGGTACTATATAGAGACACCTGGTACTGTATAGTGATGCCTGGTACTGTATAGTGATGCCTGGTACTGTACAGAGACACCTGGTACTGTATAGAGACGCCTGGTACTGCATAGTGACACCTGGCACTGTATAGAGACAACTGGTACTGTACAGAGACAACTGGTACTGTATAGTGACGCCTGGTACTGTATAGAGACACCTGGTACTGTAAAGAGACGCCTGGTACTGTATAGAGACAACTGGTACTGTACAGAGACACCTGGCACTGTATAGTGACGCCTGGTACTGTATAGAGACACCTGGTACTGTATAGAGACACCTGGTACTGTATAGAGACACCTGGTACTGTATAGTGATGCCTGGTACTGTATAGAGACACCTGGTACTGAATAGAGACGCCTGGTACTGAATAGTGACACCTGGTACTGTACGCCTGGTAGTGTATAGGGACACCTGGTACTGTATACAGACGCCTGGCACTGTATAGTGACGCCTGGTACTGTATAGAGACGCCTGGTACTGTATAGAAACACCTGGAACTGTATAGAGACACCTAGTACTGTTTAGTGACGCCTGGCATTGTATAGAGACACCTGGTACTGTATAGAGACGCCTGGTACTGTATAGAGACACCTGGTACTGTTTAGTGACGCCTGGCACTGTATAGAGACACCTGGTACTGTATAGACACACCTGGTACTGTATAGAGACACCTGGTACTGTTTAGTGACGCCTGGCACTGTATAGAGACGCCTGTTACTGTATAGAGACGCCTGGTACTGTATAGAAACACCTGGAACTGTATAGAGACACCTGGTACTGTATAGTGACACCTGGCACTGTATAGAGACACCTGGCACTGTATAGAGACGCCTGGTACTGTATAGAGACACGTGGTACTGTATAGATACACCTGGCACTGTATAGAGACACTTGGCACTGTATAGCGACGCCTGGTGCTGTATAGTGACACCTGGTACTGTATAGTGACACCTGGCACAGTATAGAGACGCCTGGTACTGTATTGTGACACCTGGCACTGTATAGAGACGCTTGGTACTGTATAGTGACACCTGGTACTGTATAGTGGCACCTGGCACTGTATAGCGACGCCTGGTACTGTATAGTGACACCTGGTACTGTATAGTGACACCTGGCACTGTATAGAGACACCTGGCACTGTATAGAGACGCTTGGTACTGTATAGGGACACCTGGGAGTGTATAGAGACACCTGGCACTGTATAGAGATGCTTGGTACTGTATAGAGACACCTGACACTGTATAGAGACGCCTGGCACTGCAAAGAGATACCTGGTACTGTATAGAGACGCCTGGTACTGTATAGGGACACCTGGCACTGTATAGACACGCCTGGCACTGTATAGAGACACCTGGTACTGTATAGAGACGCCTGGTACTGTATAAAGACACCTGGGACTGTATAGAGACGCCTGGTACTGTATAGAGACACCTGGTACTGTTTAGAGACGCCTGGTACTGTATTGAGACGCCTGGTACTGTATAGAAACACCTGGAACTGTATAGAGACACCTAGTACTGTTTAGTGACGCCTGGCATTGTATAGAGACACCTGGTACTGTATAGAGACGCCTGGTACTGTATAGAGACACCTGGTACTGTTTAGTGACGCCTGGCACTGTATAGAGACACCTGGTACTGTATAGACACACCTGGTACTGTATAGAGACACCTGGTACTGTTTAGTGACGCCTGGCACTGTATAGAGACGCCTGTTACTGTATAGAGACGCCTGGTACTGTATAGAAACACCTGGAACTGTATAGAGACACCTGGTACTGTATAGTGACACCTGGCACTGTATAGAGACACCTGGTACTGTATAGAGACGCCTGGTACTGGATAGGGACGCCTGGTACTGTATAGAAACACCTCAAACTGTATAGAGACACCTGGTACTGTGTAGTGACGCCTGGTACTGTATAGAAACACCTGGTACTGTATAGAGACGCCTGGTACTGTATAGAGACACCTGGCACTGTGTAGAGTCACCTGGCTCTGTATAGAGACGCCTGGTACTGTATAGGACACCTGGTACTGTATAGAGACACCTGGTACTGTATAGAGACACCTGGTACTGTATAGTGACGCCTGGTACTGTATAGAGACACCTGGCACTATATAGAGACGCCTGGTACTGTATAGAGACACCTGGCAGTGTACAGAGACGCCTGATACTGTATAGTGACACCTGGTACTGTATAGAGACACCTGGCACTGTGTAGTGACGACGCCTGGTACTGTATAGAGACGCCTGGTACTGTATAGTGACACTGGTACTGTATAGAGACACCTGGCACTGTATAGAGACGCCTGGTACTGTATAGTGACACTGGTACTGTATAGAGACACCTGGCACTGTATAGGACGCCTGGAACTGTATAGAGATGCTTAGTACTGCATAGTGACACCTGGTACTGTATAGAGTGTCGGGGGTCTCTCTCTCTCTAGCCAGTCACCACCAAGTATATTAGTAGTGATGGACGTTACTTACGGTAGCCCTACGGGTTTTCATTCAATCCTCACGGTGCCACTGTTCACCAGGAGAGTCTCTCAGTCTGTCTCCGGCCAGCCTCGTAGCCTGAAGACGAGTGAGAACATGATCTCTTCACTTTATCATGTGCCCGCCCCAACAGAGTGCTCTACCACTAACTAAAGGTCGCCACTGGTGTTTCTGTGTCCAGTAACAGCTCAGTGAAATTGTAGTATTATAGTAGTAGTAGGCCCAAGAGAATAATAATAAATTGGTAACAGGCTAGTATATGTTTAAATCACTTATAGAGTGATTTAAGATAGACTATCGCCTATCGATAGTCTCAATAGCAACAAAGTATGGAGGGATAACACAAACACGAAGGTGGTTTTGTAGTTTACTTAAAAGATTAAAGAATCACACTCTGGATCAACGACATGGTGAAGGAATAAACGAGCTGCCATTCTCTCTGTCTCTCTTCATAATTCTGGATCACTCAGAATGGCAACACTTCCAGCTGTTGCGCGTTCCCACGCTCCAAATGCAGTGTTATCGAACGTTTGGCAACTCGCGAGATGCATGCCACTCACTCTGCTCACTGTACTCACTATTGGCGTGAGGCCCTTTATTCCTTCATGATCACAGTATATCAGAAATACTGGCAATAAACCCACTAAATCACTAGACATATGAATACACTATTCAATAACTCCAGCATATATAGTTCACTTTATCAAATTTATAATAACGAGGTAATACTAGGTACACAGCTTACACTACTAAATTGTACATTTATATATATATCCTCTGGCACAAACTTATATAAAATGACACAGAAATATAAATGTCCTCGTCACAGTAATCTTTCATCAAACCACAGGTGCAATCACACACCATANTATGTGTTCTAGGTCAGATACACCAGGTATTTGACAATAACCTTTGTTAGTGCATGAGATTGTAGTACTGTGTCTTGTGTAAGATGCCTCTGACCTGACTGATGTTAGACTCCAGGCAAGTAAGGTAATGAACAATCGCTGGGGCCCCTTGCAAAGATTCATTGACCTCACCGACCTGCGAGACTGTGGAAACGTGCGTTGGTCTGGTGTCAGTAAGTGACTGAGTGACAGGTTTGTTTGGCGTGACTGGTGGTCTGGTGTCAGTAAGTGGCTGAGTGACGGGTTTGTTTGGGCGTGACTGGTTAAGTGTACCCTGGTCTTCCCTGGTTTGTATGTACCTGACATAGTCCCAGTGGTTGGTGAACTCATGTCCCATGGTGTACACACTGCAAAGAGGTACCACTGTATCACCAATTGTTGCTTCCCAACGGTAAGCATCGATAGTAACTCGGTAGTCTCTCATGGTATTTAATCCTAGTAAAATATCTCCAGGAATCGTACTGCACCGGCTATCACACATGGCACGGTGAGTGATCTGTCATTAACTATTAACTCTATGTCTGCTTCACCTAACGTTGGAGTCATTCCTCCAGTAAGTCCACCAAGGTTGGAAACAGACGACTGTCGTATATCGAGTCGGTCGCGTAGGCCATGAAGGGCATCTTGTTTAATGATGTTGACTCTAGCTCCTGTGTCTAGGAAAATCTTAACATGTCGACCCTTCAGAGTGGCTGAAATCAGAGGACCTTCTGTGTCCTTGATAGGCAACCTGTTAAACATGTAATTACGAGACTGACACGGTCGATGTGGTGTCTGGAGTACATGTACATGAGTACTGTCAGTGTGTAGTTCGTCCATGTTATCCTCCTCTGCTAAGGTACCGTACCTGTTACAGGTAGGCACTGAGTATACAGGGAGGTCGTCTCGCTTCCCTACGTCATACCGTTTACCCAGGCCGCTATACCTTCCCCCGACTGAGAGTCATAGGGCTGATCTGTGTGTTCGTAGGTCATGTCTGCATTATCCTTGACGGCCGTGGCGCCGTTTGTCACGCGCGAGTCACGGTGTCCATCTGTGTCATGACTGTCAGTGGTTGCGAACCTAACATGGGCAGTTGGTCGGGTTGCAGGGCTACGTGTAGGGCTCGGTCGGCGCTGGTTACTTGCTGCAGCCTGCGGTTGCTTACGGGAAGGAGGAGTAGGACTAGAACGGTTAGCCTGGTTAGTACCGCGACGGGCTCTACAGTCAGCAGTGTCATGTCCAGGTCGGCGGTGATATGTGCAATAAGAACGGGTGTGATCACGTGATCGGCCTGTGTAGTTATGTCTAGCATGCTGTTGGTAACGAGTGTTAGTTGATGTACACTCTGCTTTACGGTGTCCTGGTTTGCCACAGTTAAAACATTCTGGCGTTCGAGGTCGCTGAGGGTATTGAGGGGAACCTGTCCTGGAGTATGACCTGGGGCCATACGAAGGCGGAGGAGACCTAGCACGAGTCTGAACATGTCTAGGGGTAGAACGCGTGACAACGTTCACTGTGGTATGGGAACTGTTTGCACGAAAAACGGCAGAAAGCTGAGCAGAATCCCGGGACTTTAGCCTATCTGTGGACTCTACCATGACGTCCATTAAGTCCCAAAGCGTGTGGGTAGGACCAAAATTCCTATCCTCGATGTCTTTCAGTATGGCCTCGGGGGCATGACTCTGCATGGCACCGAACGCCAATAGTTTACCCACATTCTGTATAGTGAGGCTTCCACTAGCATCCCATCTAGAACCCATCAAGGCTTTCTCCAGTGAGTCCTGTAGCGTAGCTAGACGCGTGGCAAAAGCATTGCATGTTTCATCAGGACGCATTACTGCAGTAGCTAATTGGCGAGCAATGCCAAAGGGGTCACGATCAACTACCGATATATATCTCCTACGAAAGAATTTCTTAAATTCATCCCAGTTTACAATTTTCTTTAAGTCAGGTGTTCCTGCTACGAGATACGCATCTCCAGATTTATAGTCAAGTGTGGACGTCGCCATACTGATATAGTCTGCGTCTGTGACAGCAGTACCCTTGCTCTTCGCTCTAGCCTCTACACTAGCGAACCATGTCTCCAAGAGGGTTGGATCCTTTCCACTAAATGGGCGAATGTCAACAGACTGTGTAAGAACTGTGACGGTGTTCGAGTTAGAACCCGCAGTATTCAGGGCTTGAGTCATGATTACTGAGTCGCTGCTGGTTGTAGAGGTTAATGAGGATAAGCTACTGAGAGCTGAGGTTGGGAGTTCACTGGCTAAGGATAAGTGAGCGAGCGTAGGGAGCTCACTAGTTAAGAGTAAGTTACTCTCTGATAGTGAACGAGACCGTAGACTGTAGGGGTAAGTGCGCGAGCGAGGCCTAAGCGAATATCGGTTATCCATAAAGTAAGTTTACATTGTGCCCACGAAAGTCTACAGTTTACTCTACTACACAAATAACAAAGGGTACTTAACTAGAGCTGAAGGCTGCTGGGGCTGCAATCCGTTCAACAGGGCAGAGATGATCTGGTCGTCACAGGTCCGGCGTCGTGCTGTGGCGTCGTCGGCGTCGGGAGGCGGCAGGAGACGTCAGGCGGCAGAAGTCGTCAGGCGGCAGGAGACGTCAGGCAGCAGAAGTCGTCAGGCCAGACAGCGAGAGGTGGAAAGGTGACGTCAGGCAGGCACCAAGGCTCGTTGAGTCACGGTGAGTCACGGCGAGTCAGCTGGTGGCGCGCGGTGAGTCAAGGACGGGCGCGTGCTGGGTGAGTGAGTCAGGGGCGCGCGCTGGATAACGACATGGGCGGGCGCTGGGTGAGTCAGCCACGCTGAACTGTTGTGATGCTGGCTGCTGTGCCCTGCTGTGTTGCTGTGCGCTGTGCTCTGCTGTGAGTTGCTGTGCGCTGCTGTGTTGCTGCTGCGCTGCTGTGTTGCTGCTGTGCTGCTGTGTTGCTGTGAGCTGCTGCTGTGCTGCTGTGAGCTGCTGTGTTGCTTGCTGTGCACTGCTGTACGCTGCTGTGCTGCTGGAGGACAGGGGTGAATCCCACCGCTGCCACCAGTGTTTCATCTGACGATGCGATGTAGTTGTAGAATGATTAGTTGTGGGCAGGAATTGGAGTACCAAACATCCGCTGCTTTTCCTTAGTTTTATTATAAAACTATATATATCTGTACACCGGGCCAGGGGCTAGCTAGGGTGTGAAGGGGAGCGCGTGTGCTCGCTCCGACGCCCAGGCTGCGTCTGGTCTCAGCTCTGCTGGGTAGGGCAGATTGCATTAAAATCTGCTGACCACGCTGTTGATACTTATTAAGTTGTTTAGCTTAAGAGGGTATAGGTCACCCTATGTGTGAGGGTGAACTGGCGTCCAACATTATTATTATTATTATTATTATTATTATTATTATTATTATTATTATTATTATTATTATTATTATTATTATAGATGCGTCAGGGTTCAGTGCAATGTTGACGGTTAGGCAAGGCTTGAGATTTGTTTCTTAGAGTTAGATTTGATGTGAGCACTTGACGGTCAATGGTAGTGCTTCTTTTTTATGATAGGTGTAGTTTGTGTGAAGGTTTTATACTCGTGTATGGACTTACTAGATGCTGTTGACAAAATACCGCTTGACGCCCATACAAGCGTTCCAATTTTTTTCTGGTTCCAGATCTTTTTATTTTATTTATAACTGGTTCAGTTCATTTAACATTTATGCTTTTCTTCGTGCTTTCCAATCAGAACATGTACCTTGAATTGTTTCTTCATATATAATAGCACATGATTATATAATTTTTTAAAGGACACAGTTCTCCCTTGGTAGGCTTGAGACTTTATGTGTTCAAGACGAGTAAATACCTTCCATACTCTGGATACGCTGCACACTTCTGCGAATGTGCAGCGTTCTGTACGCGCCTAGTAAAGATAGCAGACAACAACAACAATAATAATAATATAATAATAATAATAATAATAATAATAATAATAATAATAATAATAATAATAATAATAATTTATTTTCAAGAAGCTACAATGGTTTGGTGAGATTACATAGGGTTGGTATTTTTACGTTCATGCAAATCACTAATACACATAGCGTTTCAGGCAGGTCATTAATGTAACATAACAGGTAAGTTTAAAAAGTACCCCACATTTGGCGCTCATCAATAATCTTGGGGGATGAGTATGAATCACTGGGGATAACCCTACATATAAACAATAATGCCTTACATATAATCAACCTATATGTGCCACATAATATACTTGGCCATGACACACTACCTGAATTTATTAAGTCTTTCCGGGCATCGTAGGTTCCGGGCGTGGTGTGCCTTGGAGCAATTTAGGCACTTAGCATGGACGGGCTGGTTAGCTTGTGTTTATCAAGACATATTTTGATGTGGTGGGGCTCGCTGCTGATTCCTCATCTCAGTAGGCGTTGGCAGTCGTCCTTGTGATGTCCAAATCCCTCACATCGAAGCATCTCAGCATGACCTTTTAAAGTGAGAAGGACTTGTTGGGTTTCCTGCTTCGTGGATTTTACCTGGTATCTTTCTGCTGACACCACATAATTCGGCTTTTATAAATGAGCTAGGGCCATGTGCAAGGGATAGTGGAGGACAATGATTCTCCTTATTTTGTTCACTGGTTTGAGTTCGTTGATTTCCTGTAATTATTAAGTATCATTACACCTGTCTCGTCTTTATACCTCAGAATATATTCGTCTCTGAGGTTTAGCTTTGCCCCTGATCTTGAACTGGGCATACTCTTTTTCAAGGTTCACTATAGTGATGTACGAGGGCTTACCTTCAGCATGCTGTACCTTGAAGACTGGGAATGGGAATTTTGTCTGCGTAGTTGGAGTACTTGTTGGAAGAGGCAATTTTTCTTGATAGGTCTTAGTGGAGTGGTTCTTACTGTTGGTTTTGGTCACAGTTTGTAAACGCCCTCACTGTCGGAACTGGAACTGGAGAGATTCTTCCTTTTATTACTGGTAGCAGCAACGTTGGTTAGCACACAATTGGTCTGTTAGTCCATTATATCGTGCGAATGCTGACTGTGGGGAAAAATGTCTGATATGTAAAGGTGACGTGTTCACTGCGTCTGCACTGAGCCACTGTTGAAATTACACTGTATCGTGTTGAGGATCCTTAGGGTGTGGGGGCTTTTGGTGATGTATTTGCATTGACCCTGTGGATTGGCGGCCACATCTCTCCAAGAGAGGTGTGTTCATTCAGATGTGAACTCCATTCCAGATGTTTTTGTTTTTTGATTATCCTGGTCTCTTGATGCACATGTTCCTTGACCTCTGAAGGAAAAGTCCTGTTGCAGTCACTTGGCTGCTTTTTATAGTTTTTTGTTCTGTTGGGTCTATGTTCAATGATTGAGTTCTTTGACACTTTTGCCATAGTACCAGTAATCTATGTTGTGTCTGGTGGATTGTTTTTTTATTGGAATTGAGTGGTTGCCTGCAATTTGAATTGCTTCGACAAAATCTTGTTCTGCCTGATTAATGTTTTCGAGCAACAAAGTTTTTATGCCACTCTGAAATGAGGCTTTGAAAGCAGTCTCATTTTGCTTTTGTTCCTAGCTTCAGGTGAAGGTGTAGTGGGTAGATCCAACTTTAGATAAATTTGGACCCCATAGTGGTTGCTTGTGAGTGTGGACTTAACTGACCATGTTGCTGCATCTCTTAGGGAGACTGAAACGAGGGAAAGGTCTTTGTGGCGTAGTGGTAAGACGCTCGCCTGGAGTCTTCCACGAGCGCTTTGTCCTGGGTTCGTATCCTGGCTGGGGAGGATTTACTGGGTGCAAATCCTTAACTGTAGCCTCTGTTTAACCCAACAGTAAAATGGGTGCCTGGTTGTTAAACGATTCTTCGCGGGGGTCGTATTCCATGGAACATAGGATTAAGGACTTGCCCGAAACGCTACGTGTATTAGTGGCTGTACAAGAATGTAACAACTCTTGTATATATAAATAAATAAATAAAATAAATAAAAAAGGTCTAATCTACCTTCATGAATGTGGATGGGTTCATTCTTATTTAGGGCTTGAATTTCTGGTAGCTGGTCTAGTAGATGTGCTACATGAGTGCCAACCTCATGTGTTGTGTTCGAGCCCAGTGCCAAACGATGATGGGCATTGAAATCACCACAAATTATTGTATTGGAGGTGGTCGCGTGTCCAAATAAGACCGAGAGATCCAGTTCAGCATGTGGAGACCTGTAAACATTAAACACTTCAAGTTTGTCGTGTCTTAGCTCAATGGATACTCCCATCACCTTTGTCCCTAGCCCACAATTGGGTGAGCTTGTTATGGGCATGGAGATCAGGTCATATTTTACATAGATGGCACATCCTCTGGATTGCCTGTTGAACCATGGAAGGAAGAAGCATCGATAGCATGAGATTTTAGATTCTAATCCGTCTCGAAGCAAGCTCTCCTGTAGTATTAGGATGGCTATGCCTTTGGTTGCTGCTATACGTTGCAAGTATTGCAATTTTGTGTGCAGCCCTTGCGCATTCCATTGCAGGATCTTTAGTCCTCTTTAGTCTTTGGATTGCAGGAATTTGTTTATATTACCGTGGCATCCATGGAGTCAGATTAACTCGCCATGGAAGTTGAAATTGGAGTTGAGGATCTTGGTGTACTTGAAACTGACTCATAAAGGTCGCTTTCAGAAGTACTGGATTCTACCTGTTTTTTGGGGGGAGTGTTTCCTGCCTTGCGTTCTTGAAGGTGAGGATATTATTTTTTCGAATTTCTTTAGCTTGTCCTCAATTGTTTTTTAAGACTCTGTGGTCTGCTTGATACCGTGTATCGACAGCAAACTTTCGACTAATTCCGTTACCAAGGCCTTAAGTATTGGCCAGAGGGTGTCCAGTTGTGCAGGAGCACTACTTATTTCTGTGCTGGTTTTGGGCCTGTTTACTCTTTGGCCCTTATCAGTGGAAACTCGGACACTCTTGCCTTCATTACCCCCAGTGTGCTTACTAGATGTTTTTGGAGGGCGATTACGTAGAACTATTTTCTTGTGGCCCCCCAGCCATCCCTCTGTCCTGGACGGAGGCCTTCACACCTTCCTCCATGGCCGATGGTGGAGGGCCATGTGCCCTTTCCACCTGGTTTAGTCTTGGTAAGCTCTACACTGTTTTTGTGGGCAGCGGAGCTGGTATATGTTTTGGTTGGGGTTTCTGCTCTGGTGTAGGCGTTGAGGAGTTCGTTTGGATCCTTTCAAGCCTTTCGGGACTTCGTAGGTTCCATGCTTTGTGTGCCTTGGAGCAATTTAGGCATTTAACTTGGACGGGCTGATTGCTTGTGTTTATCAAGGCATATTATGGTGTCGTTGGGCTGGTTGCAGACTACACACCTCGCTGGGCGTTGGCAGCTATCCTTGTGATGTCCAAATCTCTGACATTTAACACATCTGAGGGGCTCTGGGTTGTAACGCCTGTATTGGAACACGCCCCAAATGCCAAGATCAAGCTTATCTGGAAGCTGTCCTTTTACTGCGAGAAGGACTTGTTGGGTTTCCTGCTTCGTGCTTTTTACCTGGTATCTTTCTGCTGACACCACTTAATTCAGCTTTTCTAAATGAGTAAGACCTATGTGCAAGGGATAGTGGAGGACAATGAATTTCCCTTTTGTTGTTCTCTGGCTTGAGTTCGTCGCATTTCCTGTAATTCTTAAGAATCGTTACAGCTGTCTCGTCTCTGGGCCTTGGAATATATTCCCTCTGAGATTTGATTTTGCTGTTATCTTGAGTTGGGGATTGTGCGAATATGGTTTCTCAAGATTCTCCCACAGCTGACTTGAATGGCTCATTGCAGTGCACATTGCACCGATATTGTGCACAAGCCCTATCTCTCTTAACCCTGGATAGTGGCCTGGCATGTTGGGATCTACAGAAAGCCCACTTAACCAGGAATAGGTTTATAATACGGAGGCCGCCGTATGTCCAGGCAGGAAGTAGATACAGGGAAGTTAAGCATACTTGCCACAAATGGTCAGTGAGTACATTGGCTGGTGCCAGCATGAGAGACAGAGGGGAGACGCCAGAGAGGCGACCGTCTGACCTCTGGGGTCAACAGGCGTGATGGAGAATAACAGCTATGACGTGGTCGTGACGTGTTCATGACGTCATCTCTCCTACTGATCATCGTACAACCAATATGATTGGTTCCCGCTCATTTGCTGCAATGCTATTGGTCAAATTGTAACCTTTTGTGTTGTGTGCCACGAGATACCCAGCAGCCCTTGCAGAGCATTCTTGTGAGGGAGCTCTTGCATAGAAGACGTGTCCTGTTCTGTCTATCGGCCAATAGATAGAAGAACACTGTCTATTTCTCACCGTCAAGTTAAACACAGCATCTTTTCGATATACCAACGCTCGCCCAGAATTGCGACTGTGATATATGGTTTAGAAGCCTAAAGTGACAAATCACCAGAGTGAAACATACTGGTATCAGGTAACCCCTGGTGACAAAGATCGTTGTGAGGGACCTAGAGTGAACTAAGGAGTGCCGCTGCCTAAGTAACCTGTGTGTGACTTTACCACAAGTGTACCTGCATGGTACAATAAAATCAGCCGCCACTCTGTCCCGAGCGTGTAGCTCGCCGCCGCCGCCCTCACTGTACTACGTGACGTCACCACCTTACTCTCTGCCAGTGCCAGAGTGTGTGCGTGTGTCTGTTAAGCATGCAGCACGCCCTCCTGTGAGTACCCCCGTGTCAAATACGGTTTATGAGAAGCCTATCGTCAATGGTCTTATGTCAGAACGAGCGCCCAGCTGTCAGGCCACCTACGAGTTCTTGCATAAATGTGCCTAAGTGATGAGTGAATAAAGAGAGGTACCCTATCTGTAAGTACAAGATCTTTTCATTGTTTTATTGTGTCTGTGTTGATCTGAGGTATCAATCACAGTTCTCACCTCCTCATACCTGTCACAGGTTATAGGTGAATCGACGGTGTATGCGTGTTATCTGTGTGGTATCACGACATTTCGCTCGTCTGTGAATGTGAGGTTCAAATACACCACACATTTAGTATTGTGTGATATTATTATTGTGCATGTTATTGCCTGTCCCATTGACAGTGTATTTGCTAATTATTGCATATCATAATTACTGAGTATCCGGTTGGAACTCTTGGGATCCCTTTGCATACCGGCAGTTAGGTTGCCGTGTTAATGATTAGCTGTCAACTGTGTTAAGTTGACACGAGTGGATCCTCGAGTGACACGAGTGGATCCGAGTCATGTAGCCAGACGTCAAGAGTCTCGCTAATGCAACCATAGCCTTTCTGACGCCAATCTAAAGTAAATCAAGCACCCTTTGTATTAGTTAGTAAATAAACTACTGCTAAGCTTTATGCAGTGTTTCCGTTGAACCACTTCTAAATACTGCCAACATTACTCAAGCCTTCAGCTCTAGGTGTCTTCAACACCGAGTTGCCTATATTCACTAAACTATAAACGTGATGAGGACCCTGGGAGTCCCTTAAAGTGTTAAATCATTGAGGAGATTCGAACGATCAACGTGGAGCAGGACCAGGTGAGGCTAGTCTGAGAAGAGACCCACAAGGACTCTAACTCGACCTTGCTCCAAGGCCCTGTATGGTTGCTTTCGTATTTTCTCTGCTGATTCCGACAGCCTCGTGAAGCGTCTGCCACATGTACATTGGCGACGTACGCATTGCAGTCGGGAAAGCAAAAAAGAAAACCCCACAGGGATACTCTTTTTCAAGGTCCACTACATTGGCGTACGAGGACTTGCCCTCAGCATGTTGCACCTGGAAGACTGGCAGTGGGGACTTTGTCTAGGTAGTTGGAGTATTTATCGGTAGAGGCATCTTTTCTTGATAGGTCCTAGTGGAGTGGTTCTTCCTGTTGACTTTGGTCACAGGATGATAAACTCCCTCACTGTCGGAATTCGAACTGGAGAGATTCTTCCTTTTATAACTGGCACGACATGTATATCCTGTACACCTTATATAGTGTTAAGGTAATTGAGTAAGATATGTGGCTTGAAGTACCCTGATTGCTGGTTCGAGTCACTTCAGTGTTCCAGGTGATTTTCGTTTGGTGTTGGTGTTACTGCTATCATTATGTTGGGTTTCAGAACATTTGTACGTTGTAATCTATTTGTAACGAACAGATTGCTCTTAATATACATATTTAAGGGCTGATCAGGGCCAAAGTCGTGTGTGAATCAATAAGAAAAACAGGAGCAGTAAGAAATGGTGAAGTACATGGAGGAAGAGGAGGAGGCCGATGAAGTAAGAGATGAAGATAATGGGAATGGAACTAGAAGAAACGAGTATAGTATATATGGATCATGTGATCAATGTAATTTCTGTCATATTAACTATGGTAGTAATTTGGCACTTACAAACATATTAACACCATTGTCATTACTGCCCCATACACCTCTACCAGCATCTATATCAAACATTATAATAAGTGTGACAATCTTATCAACCAATTTTTTTATTCAACCATCTCCACAATTAATTAAGGCCTCAATCCTCAATCCGCCTCAGTCAATAGTCTTATCAATAATTTACACACTCCATTCTACCTGTACAATCCTCACCATTCCCAACATTGCTGCAACATCTCCAACCACAATCATCTTATCTTTTGGTGTAAATTTTGTAGTACAATATGAATTATTTGGATTTTTATAATGAACATGAAAAATTACACTAAATATTACTGTAAATATGGAAGTAGTGCCTTGGATACATCCTCCACGTATATTACTCAAAATAATATGGAGTATTTTCAAGAGTTTTGACAAGTATATAAGAGAAATGCTTCTAACGGAAAGAGAAGAGGAAATAGAGAAACACTAAGAAAACGGATACCGTCAACCAATCCAATAGTAGTGTTAACGATAAGGAATGTGAAAACTATTTAATAATAAAGAATAATAATATTGCTGTGACGAACATTTCAAAATGGTACTCGTATTTAAAACGGTGCATTAAGTTTTTTGAACACGTGATGTCTTCATCATCAGATCTAAGATTCACAAACAAGTCTAGCGAAGATTCACAAAAAAGTAACACATTTAAATCAAATTAATCAAGGAAGGATTGACATTACTCAAAAGTATTAAAAATTTCATAATTTTCATTACCTAGTCATACGAAACCACAAAACCTGTTTAATACAGGTGTTACATAGATTTTCTTAATTCTATGACTTGAGGTTCAAACATCCAGCCCACAGGAAGGTTACAGCAACGTTCCGACCTTAATTAGCTTGCTATAGATCCAAAGATCAATGTGCCTGCGGCCCAGTCTCTGACTAGGCTTCCTGGTTGATGGTCTTGACACTTAGGCTGTTAGATGCAGCTATTTGCAGCCTGTCGTGTGAATTACAGCCAGGATACGCCAGGTATCAAGTTTACCAAGTTCTATTAATAAAACAATGAGAGGTTGGCTAGTTATGCCCCTAATGTTTAGAGGGAGTGTTGAAAAGTGTTGTGCCCCTGATGTTGATAGAGCCCCTTGATTTACCTATTCCACCTCAGCTTTTGAACAGGGATGTTTTGCGCTATCTACCATTCCCCTTTGTCTCGTATGATGTTCCAAATCAGCGCACTAGTCCATCTAATAGTTTTACACTGTATATTATTATGACACTTCATGTGCTCTAGAGAATGCAGATTTAACAATTATAAGGGCTCCCTAAAATTATAAGCTTTATTGAGTGGATTTGGGAAGTAAGAGATCTTTGCACATTCTCCATGTCAGCAATTTCCCCCCTGATATGAACGAGTCCGTTATTGCCCAACAATATTCTGCCCTGGAGAGCTCAAGTGTCGTCACTAGTCTGGCATCTATTGCTTGAAAGGTTCTTGTTATTCAACCTGTTATTTTCTTAGTTGTGATAGCTATTTTGTGTTCTTTAAAAGTAAGGTCTCTTGACATGATTACTCCCAGGTATTTAATGTTGCATGTTCGTTCTATAGCTTGAGTTGACTTTTTATGTGGTTTGTTTTGATATTTTAGTTATTCTAGAGTGATGAAGCTGGAACTTACCTACATTAAACAAGTTCTTTTCTGCTTCCTATTCAGAGACATGACTTCCATCAGTTTGGAGGTTTGCTGTGTCAATTATAATGTCCACTAATAAAAATCCTAGGGTCATCTGAAAGAATGATGTGGTTCTATATTCTATGTGTATGTCTGTTTGATGTGTGGATGAGGAAGTACTGGAATAAGCACAGTGCCATGGAGGACTGAGCTTTTCATTGTGGATGATCCGTATTTTACTTTGTTGACTCTTACACACTGGATTCTGTTATGATATTAAAGACATATCTTACTACTGTCAGTAATTCCCTTGTCGTACATTTTGTATGCAGTAACACCATTTACATCATATTTGTAAAAAATCTTTCATAAAATAAGTTATATAATCGTTTCGCTTGTCTTCCATGGAGCTAAGGCAGTCATAATGGAAGAGGAAGAAGCGCCCTGTTTTGAACCAATATTGGTCAAGGTTATGTATTGTAGATGCTGTGATTACATATCTTTTCTGATCTTAATACTTAGCACAAGAGTTTTGTGATATTAATGCCATATTTTCTC
Source organism: Procambarus virginalis (assembly GCA_020271785.1). Lineage (NCBI taxonomy): Eukaryota > Metazoa > Arthropoda > Malacostraca > Decapoda > Cambaridae > Procambarus > Procambarus virginalis. The sequence continues at coordinate 115,422 of WNGS01002869.1, read as the reverse complement.
TTTTGTGGAGTGCAGCGATCTTTGTTGTTATCGATCGTTTATACCGGGGTGCCTCCTTGACCCTACGGTATGTGGGTTTGCTAGGGAAATTTTCCTTATACCAAGATGTCATATCAGGATTTACCTAGTTCCCAAGCAAACATGGATATGTATTGTGGGACATTTTCCCATGCTGGGTGATTTCCGTGTAGACTCGTTAGATGTTCCAAGAGGGTAACGAGTTTTCTCTGTAACTAACTAACCGCCCCGCAATTCCTGGAAAATAGAGGGGCGGGATGATTAGTTTTTCATTAGTTGGCTGTTGTCCCTTATGTTGTAGTAATGAAGATCTGGTGGTTAGCGCTAACTTTGTGTCTACATCTTGTAAGATTTTATCAGGGGTATCCTCTGTCTGAAAATTCCCAGAGACGCTTATGGAAGTCTCCCTTAAGTCTCTCCCCATCGCTGACTATTCGTTTCAGTCGGATTCCCAGGACAGGAATCGTATTAATGAAAGTGGGGTGGCTTGTCCTGTATTGGAGATATGATTGTTTGCTTGTTTGTATGTAAACGATTGTTGTTTGAATCCTCCTGTGTTAGTCGAGATAAACATTCGTTCAAAACGTTCATTGCTGTTTTACTCATTTCTAGGATAAAACGAAGGTTACGGCGGACCCCATTTGTCCGGGCGAAGAAAGCTGTAAGATCTTGCTTGCCTCCCATCATAACTTCAATAATATCATCTATGTAGCGTAGGCAGAGATCCACCGCTGGTCTGTACTCTTGCTTGTTTAAATGTTGTGTACGAAGATTTCCGCAATGGCTATGATGCTAGATGCCCCAATCGCTGTTCCTTAAATTTGTCTGTAGGTCTCCCCATCGAAAGTCATGGTGTCGTCCATCATGACGTATAGTACTGCTCTTGTAGGAGCTCTTTGGTCGGGGGCTTTCAGACACCTGCATCCTTAAGTGCGTGCTAAATCTTGTGTTTGTCCAAAAACGTCGCCACTCGCCTTACTGTTTCTCGCTATGAGATACTTGGGTAAAAGGATACTCCATTAAGTGAGAATTGACATGCTTCTTGTGGCAGGGGTGTCAGTGCAGTTTTGCAGGCGTTCAAGGATGTTGGTAGTATCCTTTATTAGTTCCTAGAGAAGTTTTCATAGCTGTGTGGATAGACTTGAATAGACGAGGTCAACAGGTTTTGTTGGTGCTTGGCAGCAACTTAACACCGTCCACCTGGCCATGAGCCCGTTAATTCTAACCTTGTGTTTATTGATTTTTAGAAAGTTGTACAGAATCGAAACTTTTGATGTCATGTTAAGAAAAATATATCTAGTCGCGGCTCCGGGTAGACCCCCCTGGCCTTGTCTCTTAATTTCTGAAGAACTTCAAAACCAGGGTATTACTACTAGTCTGTATATTCCTCAGGATCACAGACTGGTTCTGGACTGGCTGGTACGTGTCCATGTCCAACAGTTCCTGAATCATTTCCTTCCTGTAATTCACACCTGGCACTGTATAGTGACACCTGGTACTGTATAGAGACACCTGGTACTGTATAGTGATGCCTGGTACTGTATAGAGACACCTGGTACTGTATAGTGACGCCTGGTACTATATAGAGACACCTGGTACTGTATAGTGATGCCTGGTACTGTATAGTGATGCCTGGTACTGTATAGAGACACCTGGTACTGTATAGTGACGCTTGGTACTGTATAGCGACACCTGGTACTGTATAGTGACACCTGGTACTGTATAGTGATGCCTGGTACTGTATAGAGACACCTGGTACTGTATAGTGACGCATGGTACTATATAGAGACACCTGGTACTGTATAGTGATGCCTGGTACTGTATAGTGATGCCTGGTACTGTATAGAGACACCTGGTATTGTATAGTGACGCCTGGTACTGTTTAGCGACACCTGGTACTGTATAGTGATGCTTGGTACTGTATAGAGACACCTGGTACTGTATAGAGACGCCTGGTACTGTATAGTGACACTTGGCACTGTATAGAGACACCTGGTACTGTATAGAGACACCTGGTACTGTATAGTGACGCCTGGTACTGTATAGAGACACCTGGTACTGTATAGAGACACCTGGTACTGTATAGTGACACGTGGTACTGTATAGAGACAACTGGTACTGTACAGAGACAACTGGTACTGTATAGAGACGCCTGGTACTGTATAGTGACACCTGGCACTGTATAGAGACAACTGGTACTGTACAGAGACAACTGGTACTGTATAGTGACGCCTGGTACTGTATAGAGACACCTGGTACTGTAAAGAGACGCCTGGTACTGTATAGAGACAACTGGTACTTTATAGAGACACCTGGTACTGTATAGTGACGCCTGGTACTGTATAGAGACACCTGGTACTGTATAGTGAGGCCTGGTACTATATAGAGACACCTGGTACTGTATAGTGATGCCTGGTACTGTATAGTGATGCCTGGTACTGTACAGAGACAACTGGTACTGTATAGAGACGCCTGGTACTGTATAGTGACACCTGGCACTGTATAGAGACAACTGGTACTGTACAGAGACAACTGGTACTGTATAGTGACGCCTGGTACTGTATAGAGACACCTGGTACTGTAAAGAGACGCCTGGTACTGTATAGAGACAACTGGTACTGTATAGAGACACCTGGCACTGTATAGTGACGCCTGGTACTGTATAGAGACACCTGGTACTGTATAGAGACACCTGGTACTGTATAGAGACACCTGGTACTGTATAGTGATGCCTGGTACTGTATAGAGACACCTGGTACTGTATAGAGTCGCCTGGTAGTGTATAGAGACACCTGGTACTGTATAGGGACACCTGGTACTGTATAGAGACGCCTGGCACTGTATAGAGACGCCTGGTACTGTATAGAGACACGTGGTACTGTATAGATACACCTGGCACTGTATAGAGACACCTGGCACTGTATAGCGACGCCTGGTGTTGTATAGTGACACCTGGTACTGTATAGTGACACCTGGCACAGTATAGAGACGCCTGGTACTGTATAGTGACACCTGGTACTGTATAGTGACACCTGGCACTGTATAGAGACACCTGGCACTGTATAGAGACGCTTGGTACTGTATAGGGACACCTGGGACTGTATAGAGACACCTGGCACTGTATAGAGACGCTTGGTACTGTATAGAGACATCTGACACTGTATAGAGACGCCTGGCACTGCAAAGAGATACCTGGTACTGTATAGAGACGCCTGGTACTGTATAGGGACACCTGGCACTGTATAGACACGCCTGGCACTGTATAGAGACACCTGGTACTGTATAGAGACGCCTGGTACTGTATAAAGACACCTGGTACTGTATAGAGACGCCTGGCACTGTATAGAGACACCTGGTACTGTATAGAGACGCCTGGTACTGTATAGAGACGCCTGGTACTGTATAGAAACACCTGGAACTGTATAGAGACACCTAGTACTGTTTAGTGACGCCTGGCATTGTATAGAGACACCTGGTACTGTATAGAGACGCCTGGTACTGTATAGAGACACCTGGTACTGTGTAGGCACACCTGGTACTGTATAGAGACACCTGGTACTGTTTAGTGACGCCTGGCACTGTATAGAGACACCTGGTACTGTATAGAGACACCTGGTACTGTATAGAGACACCTGGTACTGTTTAGTGACGCCTGGCACTGTATAGAGACGCCTGTTACTGTATAGAGACGCCTGGTACTGTATAGAAACACCTGGAACTGTATAGAGACACCTGGTACTGTATAGTGACACCTGGCACTGTATAGAGACACCTGGTACTGTATAGAGACGCCTGGTACTGGATAGGGACGCCTGGTACTGTATAGAAACACCTCAAACTGTATAGAGACACCTGGTACTGTGTAGTGTCGCCTGGTACTGTATAGAGACACCTGGTACTGTATAGAGACGCCTGGTACTGTATAGAGACACCTGGCACTGTGTAGAGTCGCCTGGCTCTGTATAGAGACGCCTGGTACTGTATAGTGACACCTGGTACTGTATAGAGACACCTGGTACTGTATAGAGACGCCTGGTACTGTATAGTGACACCTGGTACTGTATAGAGACACCTGGCACTGTATAGAGACGCCTGGTACTGTATAGAGACGCCTGGTACTGTATAGTGACACCTGGTACTGTATAGAGACACCTGGCACTGTGTAGTGACGCCTGGTACTGTATAGAGACGCCTGGTACTGTATAGTGACACCTGGTACTGTATAGAGACACCTGGCACTGTATAGAGACGCCTGGTACTGTATAGTGACACCTGGTACTGTATAGAGACACCTGGCACTGTATAGAGACGCCTGGAACTGTATAGAGATGCTTAGTACTGCATAGTGACACCTGGTACTGTATAGAGTGTCGGGGTCTCTCTCTCTCTCTAGCCAGTCACCACCAAGTATTAGTAGTGATGGACGTTACTTACGGTAGCCCTACGGGTTTTCATTCAATCCTCACGGTGCCACTGTTCACCAGGAGAGTCTCTCAGTCTGTCTCCGGCCAGCCTCGTAGCCTGAAGACGAGTGAGAACAGGATCTCTTCACTTTATCATGTGCCCGCCCCAACAGAGTGCTCTACCACTAACTAAAGGTCGCCAACTGGTGTTTTCTGTGTCCAGTAACAGCTCAGTGAAATTGTAGTATTATAGTAGTAGTAGTGGCCCAAGAGAATACTAATAAATTTGGTAACAGGCTAGTATATGTTTAAATCACTTTATAGAGTGATTTAAAGATAGACTATCGCCTATCGATAGTCTCAATAGCAACAAAGTAATGGAGGGATAACACAAACACGAAGGTGGTTTTGTAGTTTACTTAAAAGATTAAAGAATCACATCTCTGGATCAACGACATGGTGAAGGAATAAACGAGCTGCATTCTCTCTGTCTCTTCATAATTCTGGATCACTCCGGAATGGCAACACTTCCAGCTGTTGCGCGTTCCCACGCTCAAATGCAGTGTTATCGAACGTTTGGCAACTCGCGAGATGCAATGCCCACTCTCTCTGCTCACTGTACTCACTATTGGCGTGAGGCGCCTGTTATTCCTTCATGATCACAGTATATCAGAAATACTGGCAATAAACCCACTAAATCACTAGACATATGAATACACTATTCAATAACTCCAGCATATATAGTTCACTTTATCAACATTTATAATAACGAGGTAATACTAGGTACACAGCCTTACTCTACTAAATTGTACATTTATATATATATATCCTCTGGCACAAACTTATATTATAAATGACACAGAAATATAAATGTCCTCGTCACAGTAATCTCTTCATCAAACCACAGGTGCAATCACACACCATATATATATCTCGTGAGAGCTCTATAGCATCTCCCTTCACAACTGTGTCTTACTAGAAACATAGACATTGGTGAACCCTGCTCACGACATAGAAGATACTCTGGCTAAATAGCTAACTAAAGGGGAATGGGAGGGATAACTGAATTACCTACTTCCACCATCAACGATGTGGACTCGTCCTCTGTTGAGGGTTGAATTGAAGCTCCTGGTCCCGGCTCACGACTTGCTGTAGGGAACACCCCCACACACACTGATGCTCTTTCTAGGAACTCAACCAACACCCCAAAAACGCGTCATCTCCGTACTGCTACTCTCTGCAGGCTCTGTGCTCCTCCACAACCTCTTGAAGGGTTGGAGTCGGTCTCCTGGCCGTCGCCTTCTCCTCACAACTACGACTGCAGTCCTTACTCTCGGCTGCAGTCGTTCGTATTCCCAGCTAGTTCGTTCTTCTCCTTCCTCACGGTGAACTGGCCCAGCCGCTACGTCATCACCCGACTGGTGAAACTGTACAGTCGTCCCTGACGTCACTGCCCAGACTTCACTCTTGCTAAGTACCTGTCGCTGCAGCACTTGTTGCTGGTTTCTCGTCAATTCCTCCTTCTGTCTGCCTCACGGAGTTCAGAAAGACCTCACAGGATGCTTGCAGATCACTGGTGATGCGTATATCCACCGGAGAGGGGCGAAAACTGTCAGACTGAGAGGACCCCCTATCACACGTCTGCCCTTGATGACCTGTCGTATCTAACTCACTGGCGCCACAGGGCGCGCCGCCTGGACCCCCTTCCACTCGTGACGTCATACTTACCAGGGGCGTTTCTCATTGGCTTCCTGTACCACATCACCGTTCTTGACCAGTCTGGCGCCACTGACACCATAACGTCTTGGCGGGAAAGCGTAGAGGCCGGCGCCATCTTGGCGTCCAAAAGGGCCTAAGCCAGTGGCCAAAACACTCTTCTTTAGCTAATTTCTCGCCAACGCGAGAACACCTCATGCTCCAACATATGTCAAATTGTTCCATGGAACGCAGAGAACGTTCGGGTATAGTAGGTATGACTCTTACAGCTGGCGTGGGAGAAATAAAAAAAAGGGAACACCGTCATAGGAGACACCTGGCACTGTATAGAGACGTCTGACACTGTATAGAGACGACGCCTGGCACTGTATAGTGACACCTGGTACTGTATAGAGACACCTGGCACTGTATAGAGACGCCAGGTACTGTACAGAGACGCCTGGTACTGCATAGTGACACTAAGTACTGTATAGAGACACCTGACACTGTATAGAGACGCCTGATACTGTATAGAGACACCCGGCACTGTATAGTGACGCCGGATACTGTATAGTGACACCTGGTACTGTATAGAGACACCTGGTACTGTATAGTGACGCCTGGTACTGTATAGTGACACCTGGTACTGTATAGAGACACCTGGTACTGTATAGTGACACCTGGTACTGTATAGTGACACCTGGTACTGTATAGAGGCACCTGGTACTGTATAGAGACGCCTGGTACTGTATAGTGACGCCTGGTACTGTATAGTTACAACTGGTTTTGTATAGAGACACCTGGTACTGTACAGAGACGCCTGGTACTATATAGAGACGCCTGGTACTGTATAGAGACGCCTGGCACTGTATAGAGACACCTGGTACTGTATAGAGACGCCTGGTACTGTATAGTGACGCCTGGTACTGTATAGTGACACCTAATACTTTATAGTGACGCCTGGTACTGTATAGTGACACCTGGCACTGTATAGAGACTCCTGGTACTGTATAGTGACGCCTGGTACTGTATAGAGACACCTAGTACTGTATAGTGACGCCTGGTACTGTATTGAGATACCTGGTACTGTATAGTTACACCTGGCACTGTATAGAGACACCTGGTATTGTATAGTGACACCTGGTACTGTATAGTGACACCTGGTACTGTATAGAGACACCTGTTACTGTATAGTGACGCCTGGTACTGTATAGAGACACCTGGTACTGTATAGTGACGCCTGGTACTGTATAGAGACACCTGGTACTGTATAGTGACGCCTGGTACTGTATAGAGACACCTGGTACTGTATAGTGACGCCTGGTACTGTATAATGACGCCTGGTACTTTATAGTGACGCCTGGTACTGTATGGTGACGCCTGGTACTGTATAGTGGCGCCTGGTACTGTATAGAGACACCTGGTACTGTATAGTGACATCTGGTACTGTATAGAGACACCTGGTACTGTATAGTGACGCCTGGTACTGTATAGTGACGCCCGGTACTGTATAGTGACGCCTGGTACTGTATAGAGACACCTGGTACTATATAGTGACGCCTGGTACTGTATAGAGACACCTGTCACTGTATAGAGACATCTGGTACTGTAAAGAGACACCTGGCACTGTATAGAGACACCTGGCACTGTATAGAGACACCGGGTACTGTATAGAGACACCTGGCACTGTATAGTGACGCCTGGCACTGTATAGAGACACCTGGTACTGTATATAGACACCTGGTACTGTATACTGACACTTGTTACTGTATATAGACACCTGGTACTGTATAGTGACACCTGTTACTGTATAGTGACGCCTGGTACTGTATTGTGACACCTGGTACTGTATAGGGACACCTGGTACTGTATAGTGACGCCTGGTACTATATAGTGACGCCTGGTACTGTATAGTGACGCCTGGTACTGTATAGTGACGCCTGGTACTGTATAGAGGCACCTGGTACTGTATAGTGACGCCTGGTACAGTATAGAGACACCTGGTACTGTATAGTGACGCCTGGTACTGTAGAGTGACGCCTGGTACTGTATAGTGACGCCTGGTACTGTATAGAGACACCTGGTACTATATAGTGACGCCTGGTACTGTATAGAGAAACCTGGCACTATATAGAGACACCTGGTACTGTATAGAGACTCCTGGCACTGTATAGAGACACCTGGCACTGTATAGAGACACCTGGTACTGTATAGTGTCACCTGATACTGTATAGTGACGCCTGGTACTGTATATAGATACCTGGTACTGTATGCTGACACTTGGTACTGTATGTAGACACCTGGTACTGTATAGTGACACCTGGTACTGTATAGTGACGCCTGGTACTGTATAGTGACACCTGGCACTGTATAGAGACACCTGGTACTGTATAGTGACGCCTGGTACTGTATAGTGACGCCTGGTACTGTATAGAGACACCTGGTACTGTATAGTGACGCCTGGTACTGTATAGAGACACTTGGTACTGTATAGTGACACCTGGCACTGTATAGAGACACCTGGTACTGTATAGTGAAACCTGGTACTGTATAGAGACACCTGGTACTGTATAGTGACGCCTGGTACTGTATAGAGACACCTGGTACTGTATAGTGACGACTGGTACTGTATAGAGACATCTGGTACTGTATAGTGACGCCTGGTACTGTATAGTGACGCCTGGTACTATATAGTGACGCCTGGTACCGTATAGTGACGCCTGGCACTGTATAGTGACGCCTGGTACTGTATAAAGACACCTGGTACTGTATAGTGACGCCTGGTACTGTATAGTGACGCCTGGTACTGTATAGTGACGCCTGGTACTGTATAGAGCACCTGGCACTGTATAGAGACACCTGGTACTGTATAGAGACACTTGGCACTGTATAGAGACACCTGGCACTGTATAGAGACACCTGGCACTGTATAGAGACACCTGGTACTGTATAGTGACAACTGATACTGTATAGTGACGCCTGGTACTGTATATAGACACCTNGTTTCATGTTCACAGAAAATGGTACCATCCTTTTCTATGTGCGGCGGCTGGACGCCACTAGAGAGAGTAAACAACAGCATACAGGACGCCTACAGCTTGGGAGCTACTCTATCATGTAATTATTAAGTATTAAAGTCAGTAACCAGGAATGACTTACATCAACCTTACTACCAAGACTATCTCAGCTATACCAGACACCACACTGGCGACGAGATGAACTGGGAACGCAGGTATTTTGTTCAACACAACACAAGGAAGGAGCATGCTGTCTCGCCCAGAGGAGGAGGAGAAGCTGTCTGTGAGCACCATACCCGATGCTGTATGCAACCCATGCTGTGTGCTGACTGTTGCTGTGTGCTGATCGTTGCTGTGTGCTGGCCGTTGCTGTGTGCTGGCCAATGCTGTGTGCTACCCAAGCTGTGCTGAGTGTTGCTGTGAGAGGAATCTGCCGACGCTGTGTACGAAACGACGCTTTGATGCAGTGTACAAAACCTGATGTTTTGGTTACGAAACGACGCTCCGTGCTACAAAATTCTTCACGCTGTGAACCAACTGCTGCCTACTGCTGCCAACTGCTGCCAACTGCTGCCAACTGCTGCCAACTGCTGTACCAACTGCTGCAACTGCTGTACCAACTGCTAACAACTGCTGTGTTGCTGTGAGTAGGAGTAACACACTGTACACAAGGCTAGGTAAGAAGTCAGTTGCTGCTGTGTTGTGCACTGTTGTGAACTTTTGCATTAAAATGCTTGTGTGCTTTGCAAAATTAAAGTAATTACAGTGAATTCTTAAATAACATATACAGTGCAGTAAGTGTTATATATTCTGAGGAACATTTTAAGTGATAAGTTTAAATTTATTCAGTAAAAATGGCAAATATACCTCAGTTTCCTGCATTTGATCCTGACTGTGACCAGACAAACCTGTCACAGAGGTGGGTCAAATGGCTTAAAAGGTTTGAAAATTTGTTGATAGTTTCTGATATCAAAGTGCTGAAAGAAAGCGTGCCTTTCTGCTTCATATGCAGGTGATAGAGTTTGTGATATCTTTGATACACTGAAAGATACTGGTGGTGCCAAAGATTATGACACTGCCAAGGCCAAATTAACTGAGCATTTCAAACCAAGGCAAAATACTGCTATGGAAATTATGCATTTCAGGAGAGCAAAACAACTCTCTAATGAAACTGTTGATCAATACCATACACGTCTGCAGGGTTTAGCAACCCATTGTGAGTTTGCTGATGTTGACAAAGAAATCAAACAGCAAATAATTGAAACATGCACATCTACACGTCTTCGTCGAAGAGCTCTAGAACTTGTTGATGATGAAAGTTCTCTTAACAAGATACTGGATATGGCTCGTCGAATGGAAGATGCTGCACGTGATGCTCGTGTCATGGAGTGCAGTGCCAACAACGGTTCTGCCACTGTTACTAACAGTCAGAAGTATGTAAGGTTCAGGGAGTACACCATGATCATAGAAGATATCATGCCAAACCTAACATTAAATTGAGCCGAGAACCACATCACAACTGGAGTCATGGAACAAGACTCAAGCAGTCACAACGACTCACATCAGAGGTTGTCAATAATAAATGTTACAATTGTGGAGGAGACTACCCACACCAAGATAATGTTTGTCCTGCACAAGGTAAGAAGTGCTATGAGTGTAGAAAACTAAATCATTTTGGTGCTATGTGTCGTTCCGCACTAAAGAAACCACAATCAATAAATAAAAGCAATGTACGAGGATCAAGTCATAGGAGTCGAGGTGGCAAACACAATATTGCACCTCAAATCAAGAATGTTAATAATATACAAGACAACATTTCATTACAACCAGTCTCAGATGACAGTGAATGTGATTATATTTATGGAGTACAATCAATCACAAATGGAATGATCTTCCAAACAACCCAGAGACTATAGTATACATTGCTGGCATTTGTCTCAAAATTCTCATTGACACTGGATCAAACATTGACACCATTGCTGAGTGCCACTATGAAAAATTTAAAAACAGTTCCCAAAGCTTGAAAACTATAATGGCAAAGCCACTGCCTATGCTTCAAAGGTAGCCTTACCAGTGATTGGAACTTTCACTGCAGAGATTAAGTCAAAGAATGCAATGCTCATTACTACATTCCATGTTGTTAGGAATGCAAAGGAGTCTTTACTCAGTTACAAGACTTCAACCAAATTGGGGCTACTTCAGCTTTCTAATGCTGTAGCAGTGGAATCTGCAAACAATGTTGATGCTATTGTTGCTGAATTTTCTGATCGGTTTAAATCCATAGGTTGTTATACTGATAGCAAGGTACATCTGCATATCAACCCAGATGTAATTCCAGTTGCCCAACCACATCGCCGACAACCATTCCATACTCGCAAGAAAGTCGATGCCGAACTGGATAGGCTGATAGAACTAGATATCATTGAACCGGTAACAGGCCCAACACCATGGGTAAGCCCAATTGTCACTCCACCAAAGCCGAAGAATCCAGATGAGATACGCATTTGTGTAGACATGCGTGTTCCCAACAAGGCAATAATGCGTGAACGCCATCCTACACCCACTGTAGATGATATGATTTACCGCTTGAATGGTGCAACTGTATTCAGCAAGTTAGATTTAAACAAGGGCTATCATCAGCTTGAACTTGATGATGAGAGTCGATTCATCACAACGTTTACGACACATCGAGGTCTGTATAGGTACAAGCGCCTGAGTTTTGGTATTAACAGTGCTGCTGAAGTATTCCAGCACATCATCAGCCAGGTATTGCAAGATATACCTAATGCTGACAACATGTCTGATGACATCATTGTTTATGGCCGTACCCAAGCTGAACACGACAAAGCTCTTCGTGCAACATTGCAACGCTTACGAGAAAAGAATTTGACGCTAAGCCGAGCAAAGTGTGAGTTCAATCAACATAAAATTGAATTCTTTGGACATGTACTTAGTGACAAAGGTCTGTCTCCAGATCCTAAGAAAGTTGCAGATATCAAGAATGCTGCACCTCCTTCAACATCCACTGAAGTACATAGTTTTCTGGGAATGGCAAACTACTGTTCTCGCTTCATTCCAGATTTTGCTACCATTACGAAGCCTCTACGTGAGCTCCTGAAGAAAAATGCATCATGGTACTGGAGCGATGTCGAGCAAAATGCATTTGATGCTGTGAAAGATGCACTAGTAGAAAATGCGACTGCTGCATACTTTGATCCATCAATGGACACTGAGTTAACGGTGGATGCTAGTCCTGTTGGTTTAGGTGCTGTGTTAGCCCAACACAAACCTGGTCAACCAGATTCAAGAGTAGTAATTGCCTATGCCAGCCGTTCTCTCACAGATGTTGAGCAACGATACAGTCAGACAGAGAAGGAAGCTCTTGCTCTTGTATGGGGCTGTGAACACTTCAATGTGTATCTGCTTGGTGCACCCTTTACCACGATAGTCACTGACCACAAACCGTTGGAGACCATCTTCAATAATCCAAAGTCCAAACCACCAGCTCGCATTGAGAGATGGGCTCTTCGTCTGCAACCATACAACTTTACGGTGAAATACAAGCCAGGTGCAGGCAATCCCGCTGATTACATCAGTCGACATCCTGCCAACAGTTTCACCATCACCAAGCATCAGCAAGTTGCCGAGGAATATGTACACTCTGTAACCTGTGATGCAGTCCCTAAGGCTCTCACTCTTGATGAAATACGTACTGCAACCCTAGAGGACCCAACTCTGCAAGCAACAGTGGATGCATTGACTAAGAAAAAGTTTCCACGCATCCCACCCTCAGGAGTTGACCAAGATGCATTCAAAGCACTTGAACGCATCCAGACAGAATTAAGTGTTACGCAACAACGCGACACCGTGCTGCGAGGTACTCGTATCGTCATTCCAGCTGTTCTCCAGCAACGTGCTCTGAAGCTTGCACATCAAGGACACCAAGGTCTTGTAAGGACCAAACAGCTGCTACGAGAAAAGGTGTGGTTTCCTGGCATTGATCGTCAAGCTAAGGACATGCATGATGCCTGTGTCCCTTGCCAAGCTGCAGTGGATACTTCAAGACCAACACCTCTACAACCTTCACCACTACCTGCTGCACCATGGATGGAAGTATCGATGGACTTCTGTGGACCGCTACCAACTGGAGAGTACTTGATGGTAGTCATTGATGATCACTCACGTTATCCAGAAGTAGAAATCATCACTTCCACATCTGCAAAGGCTGTCATCCCGAAACTCGACAAGATCTTTTCAAACTTTGGCATTCCTGAAGTTGTCAAGACGGACAATGGACCGCCATTTAATGGACAAGACTTTGTCAACTTTGCTGAGCATATTGGATTCAAACACCGCCGTGTGATGCCACTACATCCTCAAGCAAATGGAGAAGTAGAGAGATTCATGCAACCTCTCATGAAAGCTGTACGCTGTGCTCATGCCGAAGGACGATCCTGGAAACAAGCTATGTATGCTTTTCTCAGGAACTACCGTGCAACACCGCATGGAACACTGGGCAAGTCGCCTGGCGAACTTTTATTTGGACGTCCTATGAGAATCGCACTACCTGTCATGCCAGCCAAGGTAACGGATAAACGTCTCGCTCAGAAGGATGCACTAGCCAAGGGCAAAATGAAAATTGCTCATGATCAACGTGCAAAGGAACAATTCATAAAGGTTGGAGATACTGTTCTCGTTAAAAAGAAAAAAGAGGAAAGCTAGATATGCCGTATGATACAAAACCATATAAAGTGATTAGTGTAAAAGGAACTATGGTAACAGCGAGTAATAGAGATCATAGTATAACACGTAATATGGCTTATTTCAAAGTGATTCCAATAGTGTAGAAAATGATGAAGTGCAAAGTCGTGCAAAAGAAAAAGAAAAATGAGTTATAACTCGATAAACAATTCATCGAGGGATATTCTTGTATTTAAGGACTCTCGTCCAAAACGTCATGTTAAACGCCCTACACGATATGATGATTAATTGTGTTCCTATGTAATGCAAAGTATTTACTTGTTATGCTGAACTAAATTTAATATTGTTTGAATAATGCAGATCTCTCATTCAATATTTGTAACTTTGTATTACAGTTTCTTTCATGTTTGTTTAACATTGCATATGTATTTTTAACATTGAAATCCTTTGTGGTAAAGATTGTTTAAATTCTTTGTGTGTTTAATTAATGTTAAATGTATGCAATATCTCTTGATATGTTAATAACTTACTTTGTGTCAATAACTTTGCTTTGTGCTACAAGCATGGTAGACATCCTGTATTCATTCTTTTTAAAGAAAAGGAGGGATGTCATGTTCACAGAAAATGGTACCATCCGTTTTCTATGTGCGGCGGCTGGACGCCACTAGAGAGAAGGTAAACAAGAGCACACAGGACGCCTGCCAAGCTTGGGAGCCATAGTCATGTAATCGTTATTATTATTAAAGTCAGTAACCAGGAATGACTTTACATCAACCTTACTACCAAGACTATCTCAGCTATACACCAGACACCACAGTCTAACCAGGAATGACTTTACATCAACCTTACAACAAGACTATCTCAGCTATACACAGACAGGGTGAGGTGCCTAGACCAATCACAGATGCCCTCACCATGACACGTCCTGTGACGTCACAAGGAGGGGGAGGCCTAGGACAGTGGTTCCATATCTCACTTGGTGGGGGAGGCGACGTTCACCCCTCTGTCCCCCCACCTCCAAAACCGTTAAGAGTCAAGTACCCTCTCATACCACTCACTCTCAAATCTCATCCCATTTCACAGAAACAGGAAAAATTCTGTAACTCTCTCTACAGAGCAATCACAGACCTCTAGCTAGTCTTAAACGATGGTCGTTAACATAAGCTTTCATCCACCACCACACAAGTGCATGTAGTTTGAAAACTTCTTGTCTAGAGTCCCTAGAGCGACTCTAGCCTAATTTAGAAAACTAGAAAAACTTGCTGAGGGAATTTTCATTCCCTCACATTACCTCCCAATAAAGAATATATTTTCCTGGAAGGAAAATACATTCAAAACACCAGCTAGCTTTTCTGCCTACACCTGCTCAACAGGTGTACTAGCTAAACAAGTAGTGGAGAGTGAAAATCTGTTTTCTATACATCTCTGGCCAGAGGGTCTCTGTGCACTACCACCGGGTCACCCTTGGTGGTGCTGCCCGACCTTGGAGTGGCAACATGTTTGGCTCCAGCTCTGGTCCTAGTCGGTTCAACACCTCGCAACCATTTCCATCACTGAACCTCCCATTTCCGTCCTCGGTTTTTGTCATACTGGACACATGTACAACACACTGGTGTGGCCTTACTGGTGAAGCACTTCTTAACTCCCCTCAGCCTATAAAGAACTTACTGTCAGTTTTCCACCTGACATTGCAACAAGTTGACAGGATCATTCTCCCTGTCCAACTATCAAACTCAAGCCGGTCTTGCTCTACCGACTGAACTATCTGGGAGAAAACCCTCTTCTACAAGTACCTACTCTCACCTGAGCTTGGGGTCTCTCCCTTGCTTTTCCTAGGTCTCGCTACTCTACCAAAGACGCGAGCGACACTTTTGACATCTGTCAGACTCCATTGTCCGTTTTTACCTGAACATAACTTGGAATGTGATCAGCATTCCCTCTGCAGATCTACTATAACCCTTTACCAAGGCAATCCTTAAAGAACAAAATCATGATGCTACTAGGGATCTGAACCATGGAAAATCACCAGCCCAAAATGACCTTTGCCATCTTGCATTGGCAGCCTTTCTTCAAAAGGCGATCGATGTATGCATCCATCGAATCGTCTTTCTCAGTTCTGCCACGCTAGGCATCTTTACCTTCATACCTTGTCACCAGGTTAAGTGCTCTAGGGTGGGTTTGGCTTCCCTTCCCTGTGTGAGATTGCCCCCTTGCAATCTGCACTTGAGCCAGCACTGACTTGCTGCACTCTCACCATCAGGCTCGAACTCGGCCTTGCTGTCACCTCTGAAAACGGGAGCCTCTGCTCAACCTCTCAAGTGACTACAGTGAATTCATCCTGGGGTTGTATAGTCCAAATTCTGGCAAGAAATTCCATCACCTGTCTAACTACAGATGAATTACTCCCCTTCCTAAAGAAGTCAACTCGGATCCTCAGCTCAGGGCGTGACCTCCCACTAAGATCCAAAGGTGTATTAACAACTACACTCCTATGACACCCTTGACAACTGCATTGTCGTCCAATGAGACCTCTCATGCTTGAGGTCACTTCTAGAAGCTTCATCTACTCTAAGGTAGGTGGTGTCTTGCACCTCAGGCAGATCCTGAGTGCATCTTTGCAACCACTGTTGCACGCTGGCTTGATGTCCTCGACACCTGCTGCTGACACCCCTCATCCACGAGTGTGTCAATGTCCACTGGCTAGCAGCCATGGAAAGCCAGACAGATTTCCCCATATCTACCATGAAATACCTCTTTCATACAGTGTGTGTGGTGTGTGTGTACCTAAGTGTAACAACCGTGCACAAAACATACCTCCAACAATACTGTTCCACAATGTTCTGCAACAATATCTTATGTTACTTTAAAATCAGTGAGACTGAACTTCATGGGCTCAAACCCAATTTGCATAGCCACACGTTGGGCGCCGGATGTAAGATTTTTTTCTGTGCCTACCTCCCTTAGAAGGTGGACCTCAAGTTTAAAGACTGTACACGGCAGATAAGCATGAGTCCAATAGAAAAAGGAAAAGTGGGAGGAAACCGCCAGGCTTCCACCACTAGGGTGAAAACTTGTCCACATAGGTCGCTGGTTCATCCTAGTTAAACAGGACGTTAAAACTAATAAAGGGTAACCGACGGGTTCTCACAATCAAATATTTATATTTGATGTGGTGCTATGAATTGGAATTCGAATTCCCAAGAACAGCCGTCATATCAAAAGATCACATCAACATTCAATTGTATAAAGCAGAACATGGGTGGAAAAGAATGGTTGAAGGGTTGACATTAAAGACGGTTTTCTATAAAATAAACAATTTATTAATATCAAGAGACTAAACTACTACAACATCGAGTTTACGTTATGTTAATGTCCATCCAGTGGCACTATAACAAATAGCTAAATAGCAACCCTTGCCGTGCGGCTGCTTACTGAACTAACCTGAACACAGTTGTGCCCACTGACGACGCAATATTGCACATCAAGAAAAAAAACACAGACTAGGTTACACCATAGAGAGTGATTCGTTACGTTATTGTCTATCAAGTGGCACTTGCAACACAGCTATTCAACAGCCCCTCGAGAAATGACAGCAGTCTCCATCTTGCTGATACTTCGGGCTGACAAGTGAACTAACTGAACAATGATGCCCACTGATGACACAAGCTTGCAATCAATATTGTCACAGCTTCACGGTGAACAGATATTATAATCACAATCTTACGGGTCCTCCAACCATACAGCAGAGACCCACATAACTAGGCGGGTAGTCCAACAGTGACCCCCCCATCACAACCTAATGTGAACACTCTTTGCAACTCCCTGCAAGAAGTTGCACTATAAACAGTAAACAAAGCCAGGCAAGGTGGGATTCTAAGACACAGCTCCAGTAATCCCTAAGTTACTTTACTCTCGTCACCAGATGATAAACAAAAGAAATTTCCTTAATCAATTACAAAATTGATTATGTGATTAATTACGTTAATTGACTGATCACAGCAGTCAGCAACAAAGTACTACGTTAATCACAAACAATTGTCTCTCTTAGACAACAACATGATGGTACTCTACGTTAATCAACAACACTTGTTTCCTTTAACACAAGTCATCTTGTTAACAATAACTCAAAGTCTCTCTTATATTACACCACACTTGACTCCTTGCAAGTATTCAGTGAGTAATTCGTAATTAATGTCAAACGGACCACTAATTAAACCCCCACCGAGTTACGTTAACTAAGCCTACCACTAACTTCGTAGCTTCTCACCAGTCTATGTCAAAATTTACTTTAATGAGTGTTAATTACCCTAATTAACCCTGAGCAATTAATTAACTGCCACCAGGACCGATAATTATCATACATAAATACGTCTCACTCCGCAGTGCCTAAGCAGGTCCCATCAAACACTGTGAATTCACGGGCGAGGAGTTAATTACTCCACTAATTAACAAGAGTGCATCTTAATCCACTGTCACCAGACAGGATATGATTAATATAACGAGTTACACTAGCTCCATGACCTCGCTTTACAGAGTCATCTGAGGCATCAAGACCCCAGACATTAATTACTCCAATAATTATCATGAGCCACTAATTGCTATACCCCAGAAAGGTAATTAGTCTCGAGCAAATTACGTTAACACAAATACTGACAGACTCTGACAGTTCCTCTCCCACTATGTGAACTCATGATGAGAATGCTAATTACATAATTAGCTAGAGCAGTCAATTAGTTGTCACATGGACAATTAATTGCACCGGAAACGTATCTCATCAAGATCAACACTGTTCTCCTTTAACAGCTCTCACTCACTCATCAAGAAATATGCTCCCCTTATAAAGTTAATTCCCAATAATTAACTCACTGAATCCTTAAGTCCTCAACATAACTTAAAGAATACAAAGTAACCCCAGGTTACATAGGTCACACTTACAGTGGCATGCATAACAACATAAATGCACTGCCCACATATGGTTGCTGCTTCAGCAACACGTTAATTACTGTCCCCACACAGTAATGACACACACTTAGGCAACAACAAAAGTATACCTACATTACTGCCCCCCTCTAATCTTGCAACCGTTGCAAGGGACTACTGTGAGCAATCACTACTACTTCAGCAAGACAATTTACGTTAATATAAAACACCGTCGCTACGCGGACAGCTGGCACTAATTCTCTTAATTAGGCAATTAACTCATCAATTGCTTGCTCTCATTAAGTGCTGTGAATTCCCCTGAATAATCAAAGGGACCCCTTAAATCCTCAACACAACTCCTAGGGGCAGTAATATTACGTATACCTAGTTACAACACTGCCCAAACCTACAACATAATGATGCCTATAGCATACCCCACATGCTAATGACATCATTAGGTAATCAGTCAGATATTACATATACTGACTCACCACACAACACAGTACATACATATACATGCAAATGAAACACATGGAAATGGCATTCACATAATCAATGAAAATTATATCACTAGATCAATTATACATAATTATACAGACCTCAGGGTATCCACTGACAACCCTGCAACACTGGCCTGCCTACCTCTGCAATGATATAATTAACATGCGGCAACATGGCATTAATCTAGATTGAACGATTATATAGAATTGACAGAACTGGATCACTTACATGGTAAATCTCTACACTGACCGGTTACATACTCGAGTCAGTCTACACACAACATATATCTATATACATCTTCATGTGTGGTACCGTGTACAACATCCATCTCCAGGTACATCACAACCAGTCACCTGGACGTCAGTGCAGACAGCTGTCTCTCAGCTGCTTCCCTTGCCTGGCAGGCGCTATGGGACAATCCAGCTGTTAACGAAATTAACAGTCCTGAGACACTGTAACAATGATTTTTGTACTCACGCTTCCTTAAATCCTTAACACATTCATTTCCCTGGTCACTACCTCACTGGCTGCAGAACACCTAGCTCGCTCCACGTGCATCTACTAGGTGTGGCCCTAGGGTGTCCAGGGCAGGTGGCCAAGCGTGGCCCAAGGGGGTGGTCAAGGCATGTGGCCCAAGGGGGTGGTCAAGGCATGTGGCCACCGCGTGGCCACGAGTAGCGCGGGGCGTCACAGTGCCCCACCCGGGCTGAGGTGGCGGTTAGGGTGGCCAGGGTGGACAGCGCGGGGTAGCCAGGGTGGACAGCGTGGGGTGACCAGGGTGGTGCGCATATGGGGCTTTCCTCAGGCTGGCTGGCTAGCACCCACAGGCATACCCAACGTGGATGGGAGAGCACCACCACCCACTACATACCAGAGCATGCCTCGCTCGTACACCGGGGGGGGGGGGGGTGATAATGGCCAGCGGCGTCACCACATGGCGCACACAGCAAGGTGGAATTCAAAGTCCCACAGGGTCCTGTAATATCACCACAATTACACTAGGAGGCCCTGCCCTTATTCCACCAATTGTCCGTTAACATAGAAAGGAAACTCGGACCCGATGTGAGGAACCAATCAGATACACCATGAGGCCTGCCAGCTGCCTCATGGGTGAACACTGTAAACTGTCTCTTAGTTTTTCACTTGTTCCTTACATACTCCTTGGCCCCATTTCACGCAAATTGGGCCTCGACATAACCCATGATGGCAGGAGTGCTATGCACAATGAGTAATAAGGATGATACAGCGATTAACGGTGTTGGAGGTGGTAGACGCCACCTCCATCCACGGACACCTTCCCCTTAGCTTGCCGCCCTGCGCAGACTGAAGATTTTGGTGGCATCGGGGAACTCAAATGCCCATCTCCCCCCCCCACCTTGTCTTGACCAATCAGCACACAGCCGGCATAACCCTATGGTGCCGCTTCCAATCACAGCCGTTCGCGCCTAAAACTCACCTCGAGTGTGAGGTGCCTAGACCAATCACAGACGCCCTCACAATGAGGCGTCCCGTGACATCACAAGGAGGGGAGGCCTAGGACAGTGGCTCCATGTCTCACTTGGTGGGGGAGGCGACGTTCACCCCTCTGTCCCCCCACCTCTAAAACCGTTAAGAGTCAAGTACCCTCTCATACCACTCACTCTCAAGTCACATCCCATTTCACAGAAACAGGAAAAATTCTGTAACTCTCTCTACAGAGCAATCACAGACCTCTAGCTAGTCTTAAACGATTAAACGATGGTCGTTAACATAAGCTTTCATCCAACACCACACAAGTGCATGTAGTTTGAAAACTTTTGTCTAGAGTCCCTAGAGCGACTCTAGCCTAATCTAGAAAAGCCATAAAAATGAAGAGGAAGCCATTTTATGAAGCCCTAAAAACCAAGAGGAAGCTCTCAACAAATTGATTGCATGTATCAGTGCATTATCCGCCCAACATTTCATCTCTCAGGATGAACAGGATCAGCAAAATCTGTTTGACTCTGTTATTGTGTCGTCCCAAGTTATTCCCGTGGAGCGTGAAGGTGAAAAGTGTATTGAAATAGTTCATGCTCTCATAAAAGACGAATTGCGTGTCACTCTAAATAAAAAGGATATTATTGCTGCCTACAGAGTAGGCAAAAAGAATCCATCAGGTCTAAACCAGCGAAAATTTCGCCTCAAGCTAGCTTCCCAGTCCACAAAAACGCATCTTGTCCGGACAGCTGCATCCCAATGAAAGGGAATCTACATCAACGAGTGTTTGACTAGAAAAAGACAGCAACTCCTCCACCGCCTGCGTCAAATCCGTCATCAAAGCCCAGCTGCGATTCATCAGTGCTTCGTTAGAGATGGCGTGATTAAAGTAAGAAAGACCCCAGAAGGTAAAATGTTTACAATTGCTAATGAGGATAACCTCAACACTTTTCTCTCCCAATGTGGTTTGTCTCACCTTAGTATCCCTCTCATTGAGTCAACATAATTAGTCCCTCTTGTCACCTAGTGCGGGCAAGGTATCCAAAGTCTCTTTGTTACACTTTTTAAAGTAAATTTTTACTTAATTTATATTAGTCAGTTATTGGACTTAATTAATTGAGTGCATTAATATTTTCTCTAGTTCTTATTAATTATAGGATCGTAACGAAACTATTTATAGTTAATAATCAGTAGATTAAACTTGCCTGTGTTTATTATTCAACTTTTTTCTTTGCTTTCATTTATTATCTAGGTTGCCTAGCCTCGCCATACTCCCTTACTCCATTGTACCCCTGGCTTTGCCTGTGTCTCAAAATGCAAATTATTACTTACAGTGTACCTGAAAGTACTTGTAAACAATCTACCTCATTTTTCTTTTTTTTGTTCATTTTGTGTTTGTCTTGTATAGTCTTGTTTATATTTTTATTTTTCCCCCCTTTTATATCAAAATTTTGTTTTGTAATTGTCATTCTTGCCTTGTTTTCCTACAACCAGCCTTCTTATGCAAACAAGTATAGACCCAGAACTACACCTCTTATCCAATATCTATGACAATCATCACTTTAATGATCAAAATTGCAGATATTTTACAGCTCATGATGTAAATAATGTATTAACACATAATCACAATATCTCTGTAATTAACTTGAATGTAAGATCACTAAGCAAACACTTCGATGATGTTAGTGCCTTGATTGAAACTATTGACAGCAAATTCTCTTTTATTATACTTCCGAATTAGGTAACATAGTGGACATCAACCTAGCAGTGCAATCCTTTCTTCAAAAAACTCTCAGCCTTTATAACACCCACTGTTTTATGCTAATGAAACAAGTCACAACTAAAAGGCTAAACAATCCTTGGCTTACAAAGGGGATATTTAAATCCATTAATAAAAACATGACCTTGAGAAGAAGTATAGGTTAGGAATCGTCTCCAAATAATTTTCAAAGAATTACTCATCATTGCTATCTAAAATAATTAGGAGAGCCAAAATTAATAATTAAATACTACGAAGATAAATTTACCCACACAAAGGGCAACATTAGAAAAACATGGAGCACAATTTCACAAATATTGGGATCAAAGGAGATTTTAAATAACAAACCAATACTCCTGTCAAATAATGATGGTCTGCTTTCAGCCTCTGACACTGCTTTTGTGTTCAATAGGTTCTTCTCTTCCATTGGGTCATTCCTTGCAAATGATATTCCATCTTCCAGTACTAATATTCAGGACTATCTTACAGGTAACTATCCATAGTCTCTGTACCTAATGCCTACTAATTCCACTGATGTTACTGACATAATCCTTTCCCTTAAAACCAAGTCTAGTGCCCTTGAGGAGATACCAACTCTTATTTACAAAAAAGCCTCCAGATTTTTAGCTCCTGCCATTGCATTGCTCTTCAACAAGTCACTTGAGCTCCAAACCTTTCTAGATATTCTAAAAAAAAAACGAGAGTAACCCCTGTCCACAAATGTGGTGATCCCACTGATGTTAACAACTTCAGACCTATATCAATTCTGCCAAACTTTCCTAAAATATTTGAAAAACTTATCTACAAGCATCTTTACTCTTATCTAGCCAAACAAAAATATACTTAGCTCTTGTCAATATGGCTTCAGACCCCAAAAAAGCACTAACGATGCACTTATTTGTATGATTAACTTGGTACATGTAGCTCTTGATAGAAATGAGTTCCCTATTGGGCTATTTGCGGACCTGCGTAAGGATTTTGACACTGTCAACTATCAAAACCTTCTTCTTAAATTACAACATTATGGAGTCATAGTTCACTCCCTGCAGTACCTTAAGTCTTACCTTACTGACAGGCTCCAGTACGTTTCTGTGAATAATTCAATTTCTCCCACCCTACCTATCAACATTGGTGTTCCCTGGGCAGCATACTTGGCCCTCTCCTCTTTCTCATCTACATTAATGACCTCCCAAATGCCTCCCAACATCTCAAACCAGTTTTATTTGCTGACGACACGACCTTCATTTACTCCAGTCCTGACCCCTTGCTCTAAATGTCACAGTGAATACTGAGCTAAATAATGTCTATCACTGGCTAACTGCCAACAAACTCACTTTCAATATTGACAAAACTTTCTATATTTTGTTTGACAATAAATCCTCAAATGAAATGAATCTCAGGATTAACAATACCCAAATTTGTAACAAAGTAGATGGCAAATTCCTTGGCGTTCTCATTGACCGCAAGCTGAATTTCCAGGGACACATTCTAAATATATCAAAAAATGTTTCAAACACTGTTGGCATTCTTACTAGGATCAGATATTATGTACCTCGCCCTGCCCTGGTAACACTATTACTCTCTCATCTATCCTTATCTCAACTATGGTATTTGTGCTTGGGGTTCTACTACCCAAAATCATTTACGTCCTCTAATTACTCAACACAAAGCTGCTATTAGGACAATATCTAACTCTGGCCCTAGACATCACTCGGTACCCTTACTCAAATCTCTGAATATGTTAGATATTAAGTCACTGCACATCCTCTCATGTGTATTTTATATATATAAAACGCTGAACTGTGATGTCAATCCTGACCTTAAAAGCTTCCTAGAAGGTTGTAACAGATCCCATGAGCACCACACCAGAAACAAATACCTATTTGATATTCCAAGAGTACGACTTAGTCAAACTAGAAATGTTTTACAAATCAAGGGACCTCGAATGTGGAATGACCTTCCCAATTATGTTAAAGACTGTACCTCTCCCAACCAGTTTACGATAAAAACTAAGTGCCACCTAATTAAACCTACCTACCTACCAATGTAACCTACCTCACCGCTAAATGTCAACCCATGTCGACGATTTTAAACAATGCTGTTTGTTGACCAAATTGTATTTTTTTTTTTCCCCCTCTTTTTTCATTTGTTCTTATTTTTCCTCAACACAATTTATACTTTAATCTCAATTAATATTAAATTTTAGTCGTAGTGTTTTTTCTGGCCGAAACGCTTTGCGTAATAGTGGCTTTAGGCATTGTATGTACTAGCTCTATCTATAAATCCATCAGCTTTTGTATTTCACCTTGTATGTATGTACCTTACCTGAATAAATATTTGTATTTGTTTCGTATTTGTATGATATATTTGCTTTGGTGCACTCACAATAACGAATATATCTCGGTCTTTCTGAAGGTATATAATATTTTAGGCTTGATTAGCATATCTTTGTTAATTACAAACTATATCGGCAAGTGCGTAGGCTTCTGCACTCCATGACTGACAAGCTATTGAATGCCACTATAAAAACACATGCATCTTCATTAGAACTTTATATATATCTATGGTAAAGTATTTAAAATGAAGCTTATATTTTTATCTTTCTTAAGACATATAAAACATTTGTGTATATTAAAGAATTTAAGTGAAATAAGCATTGTTCTGAGAGAGAGAGAGAGAGAGAGTTTCTCCGTCGCTCGATCTGTGCGAGATCGGAGCTTGGCGATTATATAAATACACGTATCTTTGCTTTAAATTCAAATATGCCCATGGTATGGTATTTAAAATGAAGCTTATGTTTCTATCTTTCTTGCGACATATAAAACTCTTACGCATATTAACGAATCTGCGTGAAATAAGCATTGTTTTGAGATGAATATTACGGGTTTCCAGCTCTATGAGCGATGAAAAATGCAACTTCTATACAACTACAAATATCATTGGTTTTTACTTTTCATATTGTCCTGGAAGAGTTTTCATATATAGATCCTATTTCTGTCGTTCTTCTGACATAAAAAGATCTTAGGTTTAATAAGTTATCAAGATGTTTTCACCAATGTTCTTGGGGCGTTCACCGATTCCAAAATGGGCGACCATTTTGGAAACCAACAGTACGGTTGACCAGATAGATATGTGGTCAGATTCCATTAAGGTTCGTAACAAAGGTTTTTTCCTCCTGGTGACTGCACGAGTGCTGATGTAGGGAAAAGCTAGCCCAAAACACTATGCGTATTAGTGGCTTTAGGTATTGTATGTACTAGCTCTATCTATAAATCCAACAGTATATTTGTAACGCTGCATCTAAGTAGATACTTTTCCTAAATATTATTATTATTATTATTATTATTATTATTATTATTATTATTATTATTATTATTATTATTATTATTATTAATATATTATATTATTATTATTATTATTATTATTATTATTATTATTATTATTATTATTATTATTATTATTATTATTATTATTATTATTATTATTATTATTTTCATCTGACGATGCGATGTAGTTGTAGAATGATTAGTTGTGGGCAGGAATTGGAGTACCAAACATCCGCTGCTTTTCCTTAGTTTTATTATAAAACTATATATATCTGTACACCGGGCCAGGGGCTAGCTAGGGTGTGAAGGGGAGCGCGTGTGCTCGCTCCGATGCCCAGGCTGCGTCTGGTCTCAGCTCTGCTGGGTAGGGCAGATTGCATTAAAATCTGCTGACCACGTTGTTGATACTTATTAAGTTGTTTAGCTTAAGAGGGTATAGGTCACCCTATGTGTGAGGGTGAACTGGCGTCCAACACCGCTCGGCACGCTATCATCGGCGTCCTCGGCGATCTGCTTGAAAAAATTGACAACCCTTGGGCGTGTACCTAACTAACATTATATACAGTGATTTACCTATAGTGGCCGTAAACAAACAAGTTTTTGAGACGTCCAACACCGTCTCGGACATGCATGAATAATGAGTACATTGCTTAAATATAATCCTCAAACTAAGCTATCTATGGAGCATCATGACTAACTAGCTAAATGGCTGCGCAAACTGGAGGCAGGAGGTTCGGCTTCAGGTAGCGGTGGCAGGTGTAGAGTCAGCGGACCAGAAGTTGCGCGTAGGAATTCATGATGCTCAGCCACAGTGTTATCTGTTAAGTAGATTATAAACGGCAGACACTAACGTAGGCACAATATATTACATGGCAATACATTGAATAAGCGACATTTCCACTAAAATATGGAGAGCATGAACGTGGCAGGAACACTACGACCTACATAGTGTATAGAGACACGACAAGATCAATAAACTATGAACAAAGATACCTGAGGTGGAAGGGTCTATATACATTGAACCGAGGGGTGCGAAACGATTGTTGTAATCCCTCTTAATCTAGTCATAAAACTATGAATTCTTAGGTGCTAGTCCGTCATGAATGTAGTCTTCCGCTGCCATGTACGAACAGGCAGGGAGAGGGGAACAGATAGAACGCATCCATTGTCCCTTACAGACTGGAACACCACAGTCACACGAAGATGAATCATCAGACTGTTGGTAGTGTACTGTCGAAATAACAGGTCTGGACCGAAGATTGTATGTGTGAGCACGTGGTGGGATAGTATCGCTGGGCGTGTCTGAGACCGAAGTGGGTGTCACAGTGGTAGGGTCAGGCAGTACGTCGTCAGGGACAGGAGTGTCAGGGACAGGAGTCTGGGTGTCATCGTCGACAGTCAGACGAGCTAATTTCATGTGGTTGAGATGCTCATGTACTTGTTCTCCAGTGGCTAGGTTTTCCAGCTTGTACTTATTACCTGTGATATGCTCAAGAACTCTGTAAGGACCAAGAAACTTCTCAGTCAGTTTGTACATGGGACCATCTCGTCGCTGGTTGAGGATCATTACTAAAGATCCAGGTCCTATTCTCGTAGGTTTAGCATGAGCGTTTTGTAACCGTGTGAAATCGTCAGTAGCTTTAGAGAGATGTTCCTTGACCCTCTGGAACACCAGTTGAGTGTCTCTCCGTTTGACCTTAACATAGTCGTCATAGTTGTAGAGTGGCGCGGGCGGCGAGGAGATGATGGCATTAGGAAATCTCATGTCTGTCCCAAATAGCACAAAGTGAGGTGTGTCTCCTATGGAGGAGTTGACAGAGGAGTTTATCGAACATTGGACGATTGGCATAAGTTCATCCCATTTGTGACTGTCTCGATTGACTGTCACTCTGAGTGCGTCAAGGACCTTCTTGTTAGTTCTTTCAGCAAGGCCGTTGCTAGCCGGCTGATAAGGCATTATATTGCACTTTTTGATGTTGTACAATGTAGCCAGTTGTTCCAGGACAGAATTGTTGAATTCCGGGCCGTTGTCAGAGAGTATAACCCTAGGTGGACCATACCTGCAAATTATATGATCATGAAAGGCACTAGCTATAGTTTCTGCAGTCTTGTTTGGAATTGGAACCAGTTCACAGTATCTAGAGAAGTTATCTACCATAACTAGGAGATGTTTATTTCCTCTGGAAGTTTCAGCAAAATTTGTTAACAAATCCATAGAAACACGATCCCAAGGTGCATTAGTCGTAGGGTAAGACTGAATCGGGTTCGGGCCAGCAACATGGCCTCTGTGAGCTAGGCAGGTTAGACATTGATCCACGTGACGTTCAATCTGTTTGGCCATTTTGGGCCAGTAGTACTTAAGACGAGCTTGCTTGATGGTGCGATCCTTGCCAGGATGCGCACTGTGTGGGGCGTCGTGAACAAGTTTTAACACGGTAGGAACTATTGACGCAGGAATAACAAGTTGATGTACCAGTCTGGCAGGAGATCCAAGCATAACTTTGCGATGGAGCACATGATCTAAGAGTACTAGTTCCTTGAGTGGTACGGGTGGCTTGACCGTAAGAGTCGTGTGCGGGTCCACGAGAAAGCTTATGATCGGTGCCCACATTGGGTCTTGACGTTGTGCGAGTTCTACATCTCGCAAGTCTAACGAAGGGTATTCAACGTGAACAGGAGCGACGTAACGAGAGAGAGCATCGGCAACTACATTGTGTTTGCCAGGTAAGTATCCAAACGTGGGTAGGAACTCTTGTATGGTGAGCGACCAACGGGCAAACTTGCCTATGGGGTTCTTGTCTCTGAACAAGGGAATGATAGCTTGGTGGTCCGTCAGGACATGGACAGGGTAGTTATAGATGATATCTCTGAAATGTTTGAGTGCCCACACGACAGCCAACGCTTCACGCTCGGTTGTCGAATAATTCTTTTCAGCTTTGGAGAGGACTCGGCTCGCATATGCAATGGCATGTTCCTTTCTGTCGCTAGTTTGAGCGAGTACGGCACCTAACCCAATGTTACTGGCGTCAGTAACTAAAATGAACGGTTTGGTGAAGTCTGGGAACTTGAGAACGGGAGAAGATATCAGGGCTTCTTTGAGCGTTTGAAATGCTTTCTCTTGATCCGTTGTCCAAACGAACGGAACGTCCTTCTTAAGGAGGTGAGTGAGAGGAGATGCAATCACTGAATAACCGGCAATGAAATGGCGGTAGAATCCAGCTAGGCCTACGAACTTTTGTACAGCTTCAGCATTATGAGGGACTGGAAAGTTCTTGACAGCTTCTATCTTTGAATCTAGAGTGGTGATGCCTTGTGAGGTGACGCTATGGCCGAGAAACTGTATTTTTTCTCTCATGAAGGCGCATTTGCTGAGTTTGATTTTCAGATTGGCTTCAGCTAGTTTCTGAAGGACTCGGTCCAAACTTTGGAGATGTGACGGTACATCCTTGGACATGATAATGAGGTCATCGAGGTAGACCATGAGGGTATTTCCTATCATTCGTCGAAACAGGTCTGTCATAAGCCTTGAGAAGGTAATAGGGCTGCTGCGTAAGCCAAAAGGCATGCGAGTGTACTGGTAATGACCATTAGGGACGGAAAACGCCGTCAGTTCTCGACTTTCTGGGTCGAGCGGTATCTGCCAAAATCCTTGCAATAAATCAAGTGTGGAAAAAACCTTATTCTGACCTATGTTCTGCAATAAGTCAGTAAGCACAGGAAGTGGAAATCGATCGGGAATCGTAACTTGATTAAGTTTCCTGAAATCAACGACGGGACGCCAAGAGCCATCCTTCTTGGGTACCAAGATTAACGGAGCATTCCACGGTGAAGTACTTTCTTCAATAACGCCATCGTGTAACATCTCGTCAATGAGTCGGTCTGCAACGGCTCGTTGAGAATGAGGCAATCTGTACGCGGGTACAAAAATTGGGCGAGTACCTGGTTCCAGTGGAATTTTGTGAGTAATGAGGTGCGTCAGTCCAAGTTGTTCACCTGTCAGTGCAACAACGTTGCGATGCTTGTTGAGGATGGCCAATAACTGAGATTGGGCGTCAGGGAAGTCAGTGGCACTAAGATGCACAGGTGAGATCGCGATCTGATCTGGATTTGTTGTGTGAGAGAGTGCATGTACCATTTGGTCAGTAGAGACCTCATCCACTACTCGCACCGGTAACGAATAATGGGCAAAGTCAACAATGTGTGTGCCTGATGCAAGGTGAATGTTGGCATTGGTGACGTTGGCAACATAAACAGCAGTAGTGTTATTCTGCACCTGATGTAAGGACGGTTCTACGTAGGTACCATTGATTTGACATGTGTCACTGTCAGCTATTATGTGTTCTAGGTCAGATACACCAGGTATTTTGACAATAACCTTTGTTAGTGCATGAGAATGTAGTACTGTGTCTTGGTGTAAGATGCCTCTGACCTGACTGATGTTAGACTCCAGGCAAGTAAGGTAATGAACAATCGCTGGGGCCCCTTGCAAAGATTCATTGACCTCACCGACCTGCGAGACTGTGGAAACGTGCGTTGGTCTGGTGTCAGTAAGTGACTGAGTGACAGGTTTGTTTGGCGTGACTGGTGGTCTGGTGTCAGTAAGTGGCTGAGTGACGGGTTTGTTTGGGCGTGACTGGTTAAGTGTACCCTGGTCTTCCCTGGTTTGTATGTACCTGACATAGTCCCAATGGTTGGTGAACTCATGTCCCATGGTGTACACACTGCAAAGAGGTACCACTGTATCACCAATTGTTGCTTCCCAACGGTAAGCGTCGATAGTAACTCGGTAGTCTCTCATGGTGTTTAATCCTAGTAAAATATCTCCAGGGAATCGTACTGCACCGGCTATCACACATGGCACGGTGAGTGATCTGTCATTAACTATTAACTCTATGTCTGCTTCACCTAACGTTGGAGTCATTCCTCCAGTAAGTCCACCAAGGTTGGAAACAGACGACTGTCGTATATCGAGTCGGTCGCGTAGGCCATGAAGGGCATCTTGTTTAATGATGTTGACTCGAGCTCCTGTGTCTAGGAAAATCTTAACATGTCGACCCTTCAGAGTGGCTGAAATCAGAGGACCTTCTGTGTCCTTGATAGGCAACCTGTTAAACATGTAATTACGAGACTGACACGGTCGATGTGGTGTCTGGAGTACATGTACATGAGTACCGTCAGTGTGTAGTTCGTCCATGTTATCCTCCTCTGCTAAGGTACCGTACCTGTTACAGGTAGGCACTGAGTATACAGGGAGGTCGTCTCGCTTCCCTACGTCATACCGTTTACCCAGGCTGCTATACCTTCCCCCGACTGAGAGTCATAGGGCTGATCTGTGTGTTCGTAGGTCATGTCTGCATTATCCCTGTCGGTCGTGGCGCCGTTTGTCACGCGCGAGTCACGGTGTCCATCTGTGTCGTGACTGTCAGTGGTTGCGAACCTAACATGGGCAGTCGGTCGGGTTGCAGGGCTACGTGTAGGGCTCGGTCGGCGCTGGTTAGTTGCTGCAGCCTGCGGTTGCTTACGGGAAGGAGGAGTAGGACTAGAACGGTTAGCCTGGTTAGTACCGCGACGGGCTCTACAGTCAGCAGTGTCATGTCCAGGTCGGCGGTGATATGTGCAATAAGAACGGGTGTGATCACGTGATCGGCCTGTGTAGTTATGTCTAGCATGCTGTTGGTAACGAGTGTTAGTTGATGTACACTCTGCTTTACGGTGTCCTGGTTTGCCACAGTTAAAACATTCTGGCGTTCGAGGTCGCTGAGGGTATTGAGGGGAACCTGTCCTGGAGTATGACCTGGGGCCATACGAAGGCGGAGGAGACCTAGCACGAGTCTGAACATGTCTAGGGGTAGAACGCGTGACAACGTTCACTGTGGTATGGGAACTGTTTGCACGAAAAACGGCAGAAAGCTGAGCAGAATCCCGGGACTTTAGCCTGTCTGTGGACTCTACCATGACGTCCATTAAGTCCCAAAGCGTGTGGGTAGGACCAAAATTCCTATCCTCGATGTCTTTCAGTATGGCCTCGGGGGCATGACTCTGCATGGCACCGAACGCCAATAGTTTACCCACATTCTGTATAGTGAGGCTTCCACTAGCATCCCATCTAGAACCCATCAAGGCTTTCTCCAGTGAGTCCTGTAGCGTAGCTAGACGCGTGGCAAAAGCATTGCGTGTTTCATCAGGACGCATTACTGCAGTAGCTAATTGGCGAGCAATGCCAAAGGGGTCACGATCAACTACCGATATATATCTCCTACGAAAGAATTTCTTAAATTCATCCCAGTTTACAATTTTCTTTAAGTCAGGTGTTCCTGCTACGAGATACGCATCTCCAGATTTATAGTCAAGTGTGGACGTCGCCATACTGATATAGTCTGCGTCTGTGACAGCAGTACCCTTGCTCTTCGCTCTAGCCTCTACACTAGCGAACCATGTCTCCAAGAGGGTTGGATCCTTTCCACTAAACGGGCGAATGTCAACAGACTGTGTAAGAACTGTAACGGTGTTCGAGTTAGAACCCGCAGTATTCAGGGCTTGAGTCATGATTACTGAGTCGCTGCTGGTTGTAGAGGTTAATGAGGATAAGCTACTGAGAGCTGAGGTTGGGAGTTCACTGGCTAAGGATAAGTGAGCGAGCGTAGGGAGCTCACTAGTTAAGAGTAAGTTACTCTCTGATAGTGAACGAGACCGTAGACTGTAGGGGTAAGTGCGCGAGCGAGGTCTGAGCGAGTATCGGTTATCCATAAAGTAAGTTTACATTGTGCCCACGAAAGTCTACAGTTTACTCTACTACACAAATAACAAAGGGTACTTAACTAGAGCTGAAGGCTGCTGGGGCTGCAATCCGTTCAACAGGGGCAGAGATGATCTGGTCGTCACAGGTCCGGCGTCGTGCTGTGGCGTCGTCGGCGTCGGGAGGCGGCAGGAGACGTCAGGCGCAGAAGTCGTCAGGCGGCAGGAGACGTCAGGCAGCAGAAGTCGTCAGGCCAGACAGCGAGAGGTGGTAAGGTGACGTCAGGCAGGCACCAAGGCTCGTTGAGTCACGGTGAGTCACGGCGAGTCAGCTGGTGGCGCGCGGTGAGTCAAGGACGGCGCGCGCTGGGTGAGTGAGTCAGGGCGCGCGCTGGGTGAACGACACGGGCGGGCGCTGGGTGAGTCAGCCACGCTGAACTGTTGTGATGCTGGCTGCTGTGCCCTGCTGTGTTGCTGTGCGCTGTGCTGCTGTGAGTGCTGTGCGCTGCTGTGTTGCTGCTGCGCTGCTGTGTGTGCTGCTGTGCTGCTGTGTTGCTGTGAGCTGCTGCTGTGCTGCTGTGAGCTGCTGTGTTGCTTGCTGTGCACTGCTGTACGCTGCTGTGCTGCTGGAGGACAGGGGTGAATCCCACCGCTGCCACCAGTGTTTCATCTGACGATGATGTAGTTGTAGAATGATTAGTTGTGGGCAGGAATTGGAGTACCAAACATCCGCTGCTTTTCCTTAGTTTTATTATAAAACTATATATATCTGTACACCGGGCCAGGGGCTAGCTAGGGTGTGAAGGGGAGCGCGTGTGCTCGCTCCGATGCCCAGGCTGCGTCTGGTCTCAGCTCTGCTGGGTAGGGCAGATTGCATTAAAATCTGCTGACCACGCTGTTGATACTTATTAAGTTGTTTAGCTTAAGAGGGTATAGGTCACCCTATGTGTGAGGGTGAACTGGCGTCCAACANTTTTTTTTCTTGCTATGTTATTTTTATCATTTTTAATAAATTTTGCTAGTATTTACCTACTTAAAATTTTCTTGGATTAAGGACCTGCCCGAAACGCTGCACGTACTAGTGGCTTTACAAGAATGTAATTACTATGCTATGTATCTTCACAATCCCAATGTACCTTCTTGTATATATACAAATAAATAAATAAATTATAAATAGTACTTGCTAGCACTATTGATTCTTATTAAGGATTGATTTAATCCCTACTGGAAATTGATTTAATTGTTCCAATAGTTTTTTAATTAAGAAAGCTTACTAGAATCTTCTGGATCCTTGAGAAATCATGCACAAAGTAACGTAGGCAACCAAGGGCCTTATGGTCATATGTGATCATAGGTGGCATTGTCTTGTAGGATCCAAATGATCCTACAGATCACATGAATCAGATCACATGAATCTGTTGTGATTCTGATATGATTTTGATATGATTTAGATATGATATAGAAATAATACATTTCTTAGACAAGAATATAGATATAGTGGGTAAAAATTTCCCACATAATGGGCTCAGGGACTGAACCCCACAATTCATTTAGCTAAGCAAGTTACAGTCTTGATGAGCTAGTTACAAAATTCAGTATAAGTCGTCACATCATAAATGGGTTCGAGATTGATCACAAGTACAATTTCTAAGTTAAGCAACTGACTTATGTGGAGAACTAGTGTCACAATTGATATGTTTGTCCTGCACACCGCTCACCATCCAGTGGGCAGTGGTGGATAGGTAACAGTCACTTACTTATTACCTACAGTTTGCAAACTGGGGATATTTGGCTAAAATTTCTGGTAGCAGATCATTTTGAATTAAATATTTACACATTACTGGAACGTTGGCTATAAAATTGTCTCTGAATTCACGTATCTTTTCGCACTCCATCACAAAGTGACGGAGGGTGTGCAAATAATTTTGTTGACACAGTTTACATTTGGTCAGGTCTACATCAGCAGATAATGAGAATTCCCAAAGATACTTGTAACCGAGTCTAAGCCGAGCAATAGTCTCTAAGCCGAGTCTGTAGACTCCGTGGTGTAGTGGTAAGACACTCGCCTGGCGTTCCGCGAGCGCTATGTCATGGGTTCGTATCCTGGCCAGGGAGGATTTACTGGGCGCAATTCCTTAACTGTAGCCTCTGTTTAACGCAACAGTAAAATGTGTACTTGGTTGTAACAACGATTCTTCGCGGCGGGGATCGTATTCCAGGGACCTGCCCGAAACGCTACGCGTACTAGTGGCTGTACAAGAATGTAACAACTCTTGTATATATCTCAAAAAAAAAAAAATCTAGAAGTCTGCTGATTTTATTGGATGAACCATAGATGTGTGGCTCCTCTTGCATGATAGTATGATGATAGATGGAATTACTGGTGTCGATTTCACTTTGCCTCAGACCTACAAGATTTTGTTGAAGTTCTTTGTGTACTGCTGCTCTGATTACTCAATGAGAATCCAAGGTTACACTCAACGTCTCCTTTAAAGGCAGATTCTTTGGCTAACTTATCAGCTCTATCATGCTTTGTGAAGCTTGTGTAGCTTGTGGTAGCCATAAACCTTCTAATATCCTCCTGGAGAAGGGTTATTTCTTGTTGTTGTTGATGAAGGCTCACGACGTTCGCTTGATTCTCAGTTTGAAGGGGTCCGTCTAATTACCGCAAGCTACCACAAGCTACACAAGCTTCACTAAGCTTCCTGGCAATACGTTAGTAATGAATAGATATGATATATTTACTCATTATAATGTTGGTGCTGAATGTACAACACGAAAAAACATCATTTTAATCTGAAAAGGTATCTTTTTATGAAGAAATTAGACGAAAATAAAGAGCTGGTGATGCCAAATCAAGTCGACAATCCAAGCGTCGGTTAGGTTAGGTTAGGTTAGGTTAGGTTAGGTTAGATTAGGTTTGGTTAGGTTAGGTTAGGTTAGGTTAGGTTAGGTTAGGTTAGGTTAGGTTGGGTTAGGTCAACCTAACCTATCATATTTATTCATTACTAACGTATTGCCAGGTGTCAGATTTTTTCTATGCCTACCTCCCTTAGGAGGTGGACCTCAAGTCTAAAGACTGCACACGGCAGATAAGCATGAGTCCAATAGAAAAAGGAAAAGCGGGAGCAAACCGCCAGGCTTCTACCACTAGGGTGAAAACCTGTCCACATATGCCGCTGGTTCCTCATAGTTAAACAGGACGTTAAAACTAATAAAGGGTAACCGGCGGGTTCTCACAATCAAATATTTATATTTGATGTGGTGCTATGAATTGGAATTCGAATTCCCAAGAACAGCCGTCATATCAAAAGATCACATCAACATTCAATTGTATAAAGCAGAATATGGGTGGAAAAGAATGGTTGAAGGGTTGACATCAAAGACGGTTTTCTATAAAATAAACAATTTATTAACAACAAGAGACTAAACTACTACAACATCGAGTTTACATTACGTTAATGTCCATCCACTAGCACTATAACAAAAGCTAAATAGCAACCCTTGCCGTGCGGCTGCTTACCAAACTAACCTCAACACAGGTGTGCCCACTGACAATGCAATATTGCAAATCAAGAAAAAAACACAGACTAGGTTACACCAAAGAGAGTGATTCTTTATGTTATTGTCTATCAAGTGGCACTTGCAACACAGCTATTCAACAGGCCCTCGAGAAATGACAGCAGTCTCCATCTTGCTGACACTTCGGGCTGACAAGTGAACTAACTAAACAATAATGCCCACTGATGACACAAGCTTGCAATCAATATTGTCACGACTTCACGATGAACAGATATTATAATCACAATCTTACGGGTCCTCCAACCATACAGCAGAGACCCACATAACTAGGCGGGTAGTCCAACAGTGACCCCCCCCATCACAACCTAATGTGAACACTCTTTGCAACTCCCTGCAAGAAGTTGCACTGTAAACAGTAAACAAAGCCAGGCAAGGTGGGATTTTGAGACACAGCTCCAGTAATCCCTAAGTTACTTTACTCTCGTCACCAGACGATAAACAAATGAAATTGCCTTAATCAATTACAAAATTGATTATGTGATTAATTACGTTAATTGACTGATCACAGCAGTCAGTAACAAAGTACTACGTTAATCACAAACAATTGTCTCTCTTAGACAACAACATGATGGTACTCTACGTTAATCATCAACACTTGTTTCCTTTAACACAAGTCATCTTGTTAACAATAACTCAAAGTCTCTCTTATATTACATCACACTTGACTGCTTGCAAGTATTCAGTGAGTAATTCTAATTAATGTCAAACGGACCACTAATTAAACCCCCACCGAGTTACGTTAACTAAGCCTACCACTAACTTCGTAGCTTCTCACCAGTCTATGTCAAAATTTACTTTAATGAGTGTTAATTACCCTAATTAACCCTGAGCAAATAATTAACTGTCACCAGGCCCGAAAATTAATCATACATAAATACGTCTCACTCCGCACTGCCTAAGCAGGTCTCATCAAACACTGTGAATTCACGGGTGAGGAGTTAATTACTCCACTAATTAACAAGAGTGCATCTTAATCCACTGTCACCAGACAGGATATGATTAATATAACGAGTTATTCTAGCTCCATGACCTCGCTTTACCGAGTCATCTGAGTCATCAAGACCCCAGACATTAATTACTCCAATAATTATCATGAGCCACTAATTGCTATACCCCAGAAAGGTAATTAGTCTCGAGCAAATTACGTTAACACAAATACTGACAGACTCTGACAGTTCCTCTCCCACTATGTGAACTCATGATGAGAATGCTAATTACATAATTAGCTAGAACAGTCAATTAGTTGTCACATGGACAATTAATTGCACCGGAAACGTATCTCATCAAGATCAACACTGTTCTCTTTAACAGCTCTCACTCACTCATCAAGAAATATGCTCCCCTTATAAAGTTAATTCCCATTAATTAACTCACTGAATCCTTAAGTCCTCAACATAACTTAAAGAATACAAAGTAACCCCAGGTTACATAGGTCACACTTACAGTGGCATGCATAACAACATAAATGCACTGCCTACATATGGTTGGTGCTTCAGCAACACGTTAATTACTGTCCCCACACAGTAATGACACACACTTAGGCAACAACAAAAGTATACCTACATTACTGCCCCCCTCTAATCTTGCAACCGTTGCAAGGGACTACTGTGAGCAATCACTACTACTTCAGCAAGACAATTTACGTTAATATAAAACACCGTTGCTACGCGGACAGCTGGCACTAATTCTCTTAATTAGGCAATTAACTCAACAATTGCTTGCTCTCATTAAGTACTGTGAATTCCCCTGAATAATCAAAGGGACCCCTTAAATCCTCAACACAACTCCTAGGGGCAGTAATATTACGTATACCTAGTTACAACACTGCCCAAACCTACAACATAATGATGCCTTCAGCATACCCCACATGCTAATGACATCATTAGGTAATCAGTCAGAAATCACATATACTGACTCACCACACAACACAGTACATACATATACATGCAAATGAAACACATGGAAATGGCATTCACATTATCAATGAAAATTATATCACTAGATCAATTATACATAATTATACAGACCTCCGGGTATCCACTGACAACCCTGCAACACTGGCCTGCCTACCTCTGCAATGATATAATTAACATGCGGCAACATGGCATTAATCTAGATTGAACGATTATATAGAATTGACAGAACTGGATCACTTACATGGTAAATCTCTACACTGACCGGTTACATACTCGAGTCAGTCTACACACAACATATATTTATATACATCTTCATGTGTGGTACCGTGTACAACATCCATCACCAGGTACATCACAACCAGTCACCTGGACGTCAGCGCAGACAGTTGTCTCTCAGCTGCTTCCCTTGCCTGGCAGGCGCTATGGGACAATCCAGCTGTTACCGAAATTAACAGTCCTGAGACACTGTAACAATGATTTTTGTACTCACGCTTCCTTAAATCCTCAACACATTCATTTCCCTGGTCACTACCTCACTGGCTGCAAAACACCTAGCTCGGTCCACGTGCATCTACTAGGTGTGGCCCTAGGGTGTCCAGGGCAAGTGGCCAAGCTTGGCCCAAGGGGGTGGCCAAGGCATGTGGCCACCGCGTGGCCCTAAGGGGTAGCCACGAGTAGCGCGGGGCGTCACAGTGCCCCACCCGGGCTGAGGTGGCGGTTAGGGTGGCCAGTGTGGACAGAGCGGGGTGGCCAGGGTGGACAGCGCGGGGTGGCCAGAGTGGACAGCGCGGGGTGGCCATGGTGGACAGCGCGGGGTAGCCAGGGTGGACAACGCGGGGTGGCCAGGGTGGCCAGGGTGGTGCACACATGGGGCTTTCCTCAGGCTGGCTGGCTAGCACCCACAGGCATACCCAACGTGGATGGGAGAGCACCACCACCCACTACATACCAGAGCATGCCTCGCTCGTACACCGGGGGGGGGGGGGTGATAATGGCCAGCGGCGTCACCACATGGCGCACACAGCAAGGTGGAATTCAAAGTCCCACAGGGGCCTGTAATATCACCACAATTACACTAGGAGGCCCTGCCCTTATTCCACCAATTGTCCGTTAACATAGGCAGGAAACTCGGACCCGATGTGAGGAACCAATCAGATACACCATGAGGCCTGCCAGCTGCCTCATGGGTGAACACTGTAAACTGTCTCTTAGTTTTTCACTTGTTCCTTACATACTCCTTGGCCCCATTTCACGCAAATTGGGCCTCGACATAACCCATGATGGCAGGAGTGCTATGCACAATGAGTAATAAGGATGATACAGCGATTAACAGTGGTGGAGGTGGCAGACGCCACCTCCATCCACGGACACCTTCCCCTCAGCTTGCCGCCCTGCGCAGACTGAAGATTTTGGCAGCATCGGGGAACTCAAATGTCCATCTCCCTCCCTACCTTGTCTTGACCAATCAGCACAAAGCCGTCACAACCCTATGGTGCCGCTTCCAATCACAGCCGTTCGTGCCTAAAACTCACCTTGAGGGTGAGGTGCCTAGACCAATCACAGACGCCCTCACCATGACACGTCCTGTGACGTCACAAGGAGGGGGAGGCCTAGGACAGTGGTTCCATATCTCACTTGGTGGGGGAGGCGACGTTCACCCCTCTGTCCCCCCACCTCCAAAACCGTTAAGAGTCAAGTACCCTCTCATACCACTCACTCTCAAATCTCATCCCATTTCACAGAAACAGGAAAAATTCTGTAACTCTCTCTACAGAGCAATCACAGACCTCTAGCTAGTCTTAAACGATGGTCGTTAACATAAGCTTTCATCCACCACCACACAAGTGCATGTAGTTTGAAAACTTCTTGTCTAGAGTCCTTAGAGCGACTCTAGCCTAATTTAGAAAACTAGAAAAACTTGCTGAGGGAATTTTCATTCCCTCACATTACCTCCCAATAAAGAATATATATTCCTGGAAGGAAAATACATTCAAAACACCAGCTAGCTTTTCTGCCTACACCTGCTCAACAGGTGTACTAGCTAAACAAGTGGTGGAGAGTGAAAATCTGTTTTCTATACATCTCTGGCCAGAGGGTCTCTGTGCACTACCACCGGGTCACCCTTGGTGGTGCTGCCCGACCTTGGAGTGGCAACATGTTTAGCTCCAGCTCTGGTCCTAGTCGGTTCAACACCTCGCAACCATTTCCATCACTGAACCTCCCATTTCCGTCCTCGGTTTTTGTCATACTGGACACATGTACAACACACTGGTGTGGCCTTACTGGTGAAGCACTTCTTAACTCCCCTCAGCCTATAAAGAACTTACTGTCAGTTTTCCACCTGACATTGCAACAAGTTGACAGGATCATTCTCCCTGTCCAACTATCAAACTCAAGCCGGTCTTGCTCTACCGACTGAACTATCTGGGAGAAAACCCTCTTCTACAAGTACCTACTCTCACCTGAGCTTGGGGTCTCTCCCTTGCTTTTCCTAGGTCTCGCTACTCTACCAAAGACGCGAGCGACACTTTTGACATCTGTCAGACTCCATTGTCCGTTTTTACCTGAACATAACTTGGAATGTGATCAGCATTCCCTCTGCAGATCTACTATAACCCTTTACCAAGGCAATCCTTAAAGAACAAAATCATGATGCTACTAGGGATCTGAACTATGGAAAATCACCAGCCCAAATGACCTTTGCCATCTTGCATTGGCAGCCTTTCTTCAAAAGGCGATCGATGTATGCATCCATCGAATCGTCTTTCTCAGTTCTGCCACGCTAGGCATCTTTACCTTCATACCTTGTCACCAGGTTAAGTGCTCTAGGGTGGGTTTGGCTTCCCTTCCCTGTGTGAGATTGCCCCCTTGCAATCTGCACTTGAGCCAGCACTGACTTGCTGCACTCTCACCATCAGGCTCGAACTCGGCCTTGCTGTCACCTCTGAAAACGGGAGCCTCTGCTCAACCTCTCAAGTGACTACAGTGAATTCATCCTGGGGTTGTATAGTCCAAATTCTGGCAAGAAATTCCATCACCTGTCTAACTACAGATGAATTACTCCCCTTCCTAAAGAAGTCAACTCGGATCCTCAGCTCAGGGCGTGACCTCCCACTAAGATCCAAAGGTGTATTAACAACTACACTCCTATGACACCCTTGACAACTGCATTGTCGTCCAATGAGACCTCTCATGCTTGAGGTCACTTCTAGAAGCTTCATCTACTCTAAGGTAGGTGGTGTCTTGCACCTCAGGCAGATCCTGAGTGCATCTTTGCAACCACTGTTGCACGCTGGCTTGATGTCCTCGACACCTGCTGCTGACACCCCTCATCCACGAGTGTGTCAATGTCCACTGGCTAGCAGCCATGGAAAGCCAGACAGATTTCCCCATATCTACCATGAAATACCTCTTTCATACAGTGTGTGTGGTGTGTGTACCTAAGTGTAACAACCGTGCACAAAACATACCTCCAACAATACTGTTCCACAATGTTCTGCAACAATATCTTATGTTACTTTAAAATCAGTGAGACTGAACTTCATGGGCTCAAACCCAATTTGCATAGCCCCACGTTGGGCGCCGGATGTAAGATTTTTTTCTGTGCCTACCTCCCTTAGAAGGTGGACCTCAAGTTTAAAGACTGTACACGGCAGATAAGCATGAGTCCAATAGAAAAAGGAAAAGTGGGAGGAAACCGCCAGGCTTCCACCACTAGGGTGAAAACTTGTCCACATAGGTCGCTGGTTCATCCTAGTTAAACAGGACGTTAAAACTAATAAAGGGTAACCGACGGGTTCTCACAATCAAATATTTATATTTGATGTGGTGCTATGAATTTGAATTCGAATTCCCAAGAACAGCCGTCATATCAAAAGATCACATCAACATTCAATTGTATAAAGCAGAACATGGGTGGAAAAGAATGGTGAAGGGTTGACATAAAGACGGTTTTCTATAAAATAAACAATTTATTAATATCAAGAGACTAAACTACTACAACATCGAGTTTACGTTATGTTAATGTCCATCCACTGGCACTATAACAAATAGCTAAATAGCAACCCTTGCCGTGCGGCTGCTTACTGAACTAACCTGAACACAGTTGTGCCCACTGACGACGCAATATTGCACATCAAGAAAAAAAACACAGACTAGGTTACACCATAGAGAGTGATTCGTTATGTTATTGTCTATCAGTGGCACTTGCAACACAGCTATTCAACAGCCCCTNTATACAGACGTTATATATAAGTATGTATATATTTTGTTCACCACACCTGTACAGCTAAGCTGATATAGTTAGTTTAGGCACTAAGAGTTGTCGGTATACCACTGGCGGCTGGCGGCTCCCTCACTCATTCAAGGTCACACACACACACTAAACTTTCTCCCCCAACAATACTGTTTGCAGTGTTATTACCCTATATACACATATTATATATAAATATCTACATGTTTTATGCACCGTAACTGGACACCTAAGCTTGTAGTGCGCCCAAAGAGCATAGTGGCCACTCTCTAATCAGCTAGACAAATCGGCAGACGACGTCACCTCCGTCACCCAAATGGCTCCTCCCAGCATAATCCTTTTGCTGTTATTACACTAATACACACATTATATATAAGTATCTATTTTGTGTTCACCATAGAGAACCACTGAGCTGGTATGGTGAATGTAAACAATAACAGGTGACCACACAGTCAGTAAACGATGCTGTCTCCCTCCGTCTCTCAGCATCACTCCTCCTACAGCGCTAATTATTACAACAATCTTGCTATTATCACAACCCTGGTTATTTATATCACAGTCAGGGGTCATCTGTAATATTGTCATCACTAAATAATAACAATTATATATTTATTTTGACATTTTTCGGCGATGCTGTGGTCACAAGCTGAACAGCAATGCTGCTCGCTCATGCTGCGTGCGCCAGCCTTGGTTGCTCCAACAGTAATGTGCCTCTCACACCTGAGAATATTGCCCACGATTTTTTTTTTAAATTGCGTCTGTTTACAAGAGCCCTGAGGAAGCTAATGTGAACCCCGTGTAGCCGCGGGCCATTTGAATCGGGCGTGGCACCCTATGGCGTATATATACGCCATGCGCACCGTGGGACATGTTACTCAGGGCGTATATATACGCCATGCGCAGTTTAAGGGTTAAACTTCAGCAGTATGTCATACAATTTCTGAGTTAGACTTGGACCTGTTTGCAAACAATCATTTAGACTGGTTCCTTGGGTCCAGATTTAGAGCTACAATTAAAAACTATCCGTAAAAGAGTTGTTTTTGATTCTCTGTTTACCGCCATGTGTAGTAAAAAATGGCCTTTTTGTTTACTGTCTTGTTTCACGACTTCGATGAATTTATTCTGTAGCTGTTGAGCAATAATCTCATGGCAGAGTTTTAAATACTCAGGCCTTTTCCTTAGCTTTGCTAATTGAGATTTAAATAAACTTAAATATAGTTTAAATAAATTTAAACTATAAGCCATGTGATAGTTGGTAGGTAAGGTTTTATGGTTGATTTTCCATGGTAGCCTTACCCAATACTGTACATCACGATACTGTACAGTTTGTAAGTACTGATTATATGTACAGACATCATCAGGACTTGGTTGTTCCGGAATTATTTCTATGGCATCAAGTTTCCACAATTTATGCACAGATTCCAATCCATTATCAATCGTGTGGGGGATATTAATTGGTGACTGTTCTTTGCCTAGTCAAGCCACAATTACAGTTTCTGTATGGTGTGATTTTTCAGGAGTTGAAGGTTCAAGATTTAGTACAGGTCCTGTCATCAATAAGCCTCCTGCTGATTTGAGTAAGTTTATGCCCATAGATTCCTTTGATCCTAAAATGAATCGGTGATAGTAGTCAGCTCCAATCGGGATTCCGATATCCTCTATGTAGTCAGAATCGATCAGAGAATCTGCTAATTGGATTCCCTTTTCTTTTAGGAATTTAGTAGTGGCTGCCAGACCAGTCACTTCTATTTCAGTAGGAATTTTATCAACTACTATGGCTTCGACTTTCCTTTGGGATGTATCTAGACAGACATCAAGCTGTACTACCTGAAAGGTTCTAAGACCTGAATTGGTAAAAAACCTTGATATGGATGTAGATAATTGCTTTGAAGATTTAAGTTGTAAATCTTCTGCCATCTTTTTACTGATAAAGGTTTTCTGTGACCCTTGATCAAGAAAGCCTCTAGTTTGAATACAAATGCCTTGATTGCATAGTTCCAGCTGTGCCGTAGGTAATATGGCTGTGGTAATAGTCTCAGTTACTAAGGCATTGACATTACTCATTACTGAACAGAATTGTACAGCTG
This sequence comes from Procambarus virginalis, assembly GCA_020271785.1. NCBI lineage: Eukaryota > Metazoa > Arthropoda > Malacostraca > Decapoda > Cambaridae > Procambarus > Procambarus virginalis. The sequence goes on along the minus strand of WNGS01002869.1, from coordinate 71,055 downwards.
TTGAGGTATTTCATTTTTTGGATTTGCCTGAGATGCAGGTTGATTATTGGTTGCCCGTGATCTGGATTGAGTGTTGATATCACCACAGAGTGCTGTGTGATGTACACTTTTATGACAATATTGGCAGTTCAGCAATTGAGCGTGCTTCCGTAGACAACGGATGCACGTGTTCAGAGATCTCAGTCGACTGATTCGACTGGCACGGTCTTCATAAACTGTGCATTGATAAATGGTATGTGCTTCCTGACAGAATAAACATCTTGGGGCACTTGTAGCTCCTTTTGTCTTATCTGTCTTGGGAGCTTGATTTCCTACAGTTCTGTTAACTGTGGGTGATATAGCATATGATCCAACATTACTCTGTTTCCACTTTGCAGAAGAGGAGTTTTTGTTGCCGTGATTTTTGACTGCCAGTTGGGACATTTTTGTTTTTGTCCGAAGATTCCCTTTTAGTGATTTTTTCTTGTGCTCTAAGTTTTCCTCAGCTCCATAATCTTTGTACGTAAGCTCGAAGTCCATCAAAGATATGGTTCCGGGATAAGATGTTGGTGTTATAATGGGTGCATAGGCTGTCTATGATCTCCTTAGGAAGTTTCCTTTGAACGATTAACTTTGTAAACCACTCTGCATTTCCTACAGGTACTTTAGTACTGAGGGCTTTGATTATTGATTCTATAGACAATCGAAATGATTGTAGTGATTCATAACTTTTATATGGAGAGGGTAAATCCAATAATTTGAATGAAAGACGGTCAATTGCAGTCTCCTTATCACTGTAGTTATCTTGTAACAACTGTAGGGCATGGTTGTAATCATCATCTGTTAATGACAAATTAGCAATGACCTGCCTGGCTTCTCCCCATAACTGGACTTGCAAATACTGAAATTTTGAAGCCTTTTTGAGAGAAGCCTTAGAGTTTATTAGAGAATCAAAGGCTATCCAGAAGGCATCCCAATCGTCTTCATCCTTGCACTCAAAATATGGTAATTTTTTTTTTTTTTTTTTTTTGAGATATATACAAGAGTTGTTACATTCTTGTACAGCCACTAGTACGCGTAGCGTTTCGGGCAGGTCCCTGGAATACGATCCCCGCCGCGAAGAATCGTTGTTACAACCAAGTACACATTTTACTGTTGCGTTAAACAGAGGCTACATTAAGGAATTGCGCCCAGTAAATCCTCCCCGGCCAGGATACGAACCCATGACATAGCGCTCGCGGAACGCCAGGCGAGTGTCTTACCACTACACCACGGAGACTGTCTTACCACTACACCACGGAGACTGTACCTTTGGGAGCTCTGCTGCTATATGTGTGATAGTTGCAGTACCATGCTGAGTGGATGAGCTCACATTTGATTGGGATACTGCTTGTGATAGAAGTTTGTTTGAAGGATCTAGTTGATGCTGGACTTTATCTTCATACATTGTTATTTCAGCAATGATTTCCTGACGTTCTCTTTTGGTTAGATCTGCATTAGCCATTTCTTTTTGATAAATCTGCATGGCGTTTGATTTGTTCATACTTTTCAACAGCTGCTTTTAATCTGCCATTCAGAGTTATTAAATCAGGAGATGCTTGTTTAGTTAACTTTTGACATTTGTCAATCAGTTGAGTTAGGTGATTTTGTAGACCATTAGGTGTCCTCCTATTTACTGTTTCAGCTCTGGTGGAATACTGTCAGCCATTTTGACTTTTTCCGAGTTTCGGAGAATCCGAGATATTTTCTGTTTTGATAAATATGTATAATGTTAATGTATTTTGATAAATGAGCTTTCCTGTCTATTTAGGTGATTCGAAAGATCGTCCTTCCTTTCCTCCCTGGAATCTGGATGTAGTAGGGGCTCAATTATTAAAAGTAATAATTTGGTTTTTCATCCGAATGCACCAGCTGCACCAAATCTGTAAATCTTGCAACATTTACAAAAAAATAGTAAATGACACTATTTTTGCAAAATCATCACAAGATCTTTTACCCTAATAGGGTGTGATAAAATACAGTAGAATGCCTACTGATTTTACCTGTAATAGGGATTGATACAGTTAATTATGGATATATTGTTTTGAAATGCTCTTATTGTATTAAAACACTTTTTTTAAAGAGTATTTGTAATGAGCAGCTCTGAATTATCAGTAATCAGATGATTACAGATAATGCTAGATAATAAACTTAATGTGTGTATATGTCACCACAAGTGAGGTATATAAGGTATATATGAGATAAGAAGCAGTTGTGTCTGTGACATTGATAAAATTAATTAAGTACTGTGGTTTTTGACACAGAACTGTATTAGTATGCTATGAATGCTTACTAGGTAATGGATATAGTGGCTTCAGCCACTGTAAACAATTTGTTCACTTTAATATATAGATATTATAAATATTGGCATTTAGCTAGGTTAGGCTATAATATGTAAAAATTATTCCAATGCAAAATCAATAAGTTTCTTATATATTTGCCATTGAAATGTGATCTAGTTTTTAGACTAGGTTCAAAGGACCATAATTTGGTCCTAGTTAACTGGAATAATCATCTATGTTGAAAGACCACAAATGTGGGGAAAACTGCCAGGACTGATATGAGAGGAAAACTACTAGGGACTTGTACTGTACTAAAATTAAAAATTTACTGTATGCAAAATTAATTAAACTAAAGTCTCTAGCTAGGGTCGTAAATCCTAGCTCCTCTTTTCCTATTAAATACAAATACAAATACAAATATTTATTCAGGTAAAGTACATACATACAAGGTGAGATACAAAAGTTGATGGATTTATAGATAGAGCTAGTACATACAATGCCTAAAGCCACTATTATGCAAAGTGTTTCAGGCAGGAAAAACACTAAGACTAAAACTTAATACTAATTGAGATTAAAGTATAAATTGTGTTGAGAAAAAATAAGGCCAAAAAAATAAAAAAGGGGGGAAGAAACATGGCAGAAAAAAAATACAATTTGGTCAACAAACAGCATTGTTTAAAATCATAGACATGGGTTGACATTTAGGGGTGAGGTAGGTTACATTGAGTTATGTAGTACTTAGTTTTTATCTTAAACTGGTTGGGAGAGGTACAGTCTTTAACATAATTGGGAAGGTCATTCCACATTCGAGGTCCCTTGTTTTGTAAAACATTTCTAGTTTGACTAAGTCGTACTCTTGGAATAATTTTTAGTGTTATATAATAGTAAGTGTTAACCTTAACACTTTCGCGTGGGACGATGCAGTATGGCGTAAAAAAATTATTAGATGAATGTGTGGTTCCAAGGGGTTGTCATAGCCAGGGGGTGGTAATGGGGGACGAGCTCCCATGACCTATAAAATGCTCCTATACAGCATGCGTCTCCAATAGCCTCTGACAACCAAGTCCAACTCCTGGCCTGCACGGGTGGCTTAGTCTTTAAGTCCGGCAGAACTGCTTTTACCGAAAGAAGAAGGGGCGAGGGCATGCCTCTGGTGCCTTAAAACCAGCTGCTCCGGGTAGATGGGACTTGATAGCCTGGGAAGGCAGCCCATCTAGGGGAAGGAAAACCCTGATTTTAAACCTCCGCTGCTTTGCAGCCTTACTCCTTTTTTGGGAAAGGCTTCAGGAGTCAACCTCGAGGAAAAATCCAGAGTTGGAGCCCCTAAGGCAGTTCGTTGTTGACGTCGACCTCGTTCTCAGCTCCTGCGACATTGCTGGAACCATGTATATTGGTATTTGCCTTTCTATTGGATAATTTCAGCAACAGGAGATGGGGGACCTGCTGCATGGGTAACAGCTTCTCCTCCATATGTACTTACCCAGTCATTGTGCCCTATCAGGGCGCAACTCTATAGTCTTCCGAGACTGAAGGATGCCTACTACTACTCTTGGAATATCAAATTAGGTATTTGTTTCTGGTGTGGTGCTCATGGGATCTGTTACAACCTTCTAGGAAGCTTTTAAGGTCAGGATTGACATTGACAGACTGTGGGCTGTAAGGGCAAGTGGGGTGGTGAATGAAGAGGTTGATTGTAGTTCCATGATCCACATGCAGGCAATTATCTCACATCAGCTTGTATTTTTAATACAAGGATAAGATTTAATAATTGTGTTTTAAACTGAACACTGGTTCTGTTTAAATCAGGGATTTTTACATGTACATAATCCAGCCTAGCACTATAACTATCAATAGCCAATATTCATTCACTATAAACACAATATAAATTGTAGAAGTATGATATTAAATGACCTTAAATGTGGTCTAAGTACTTTTTTTTTTTTTTTTTTTTTTTTTTTTTTTTTTTTTTTTTTTTTTTTTTTTTTTTTTAGATATATACAAGAGTTGTTACATTCTTGTACAGCCACTAGTATGCATAGCGTTTCGGGCAGGTCCCTGGAATACGATCCCCTGCCGCGAAGAATCGTTTTTTCATCTAAGTACACATTTTACTGTTGCGTTAAACAGAGGCTACAGTTAAGGAATTGCGCCCAGTAAATCCTCCCCGGCCAGGATACGAACCCATGACATAGCGCTCGCGGAACGCCAGGCGAGTGTCTTACCACTACACCACGGAGACTGAACTAGTTAACTAAGTACTAAAGATTATATTCAATTAGATAAACTTATATGATAAATTAAAGGTAACTAAGCAAGCAATTGTTAACTTAATTTATATGTTCAAGGATAAATATAGATATATTCAATTTGTATGAAGATGTTCAATCAGCTCGACTGAAACTCTTCCCAGACTAGGGACACTTATGAGGCAATGAACCTCACGAGTGTCGTGGGTCCTGGAAAAGATTCAGCTGCTGCAAGATTAATAAACACTCACTGAATTATGAGGCGTTGCCTCACCCTATACCCGACAGACAGACTTACTGGATATATTAAAGTTATACAAGTATACAATTGGCCAATTAATACACTAAATAACATTCAATATACTTCTCTGAATGCCAGGTGCCTGTCATGACATGTGTGCCAGACTGGATAACTCTCTTGTCGAGTTTAGGCACGATATTTGATATCACAGCTTTGCTATATAATGTTCTAGTAGCGTTGCTAATTGATTATGTCCTTAATTGCGTTTGCAGTAGGATGATAGGTGATGATGGTGGAGGTGGAAACAGTGTCACTTTGTGTGCTCCACTCTACACTCTTATATAGAAATGTTCTAGGAATTTTTCCTTGTAGATATATTGTTCAGGTACTCCCGCAGTTGTAGAGAGTAATCGCTCGTGATAAAGATAATTCGATAAGGTGTCCTAAGTCGAATAATGTTCACTAAGCACCATCACACATGTTCACTGTTTGCCTCAGGGTGTGGTGGGCGCTTCTCTCCCAGCCATCGTCCCCCCCATGCTCCCTGAGCAAAGTAGCCTTCAATGAATTTTGATTGATTATTTTTCTGTCTAGACATATGAGTGAGATAAGATGTGATTATAATATAATTAGATATAGGATTTAAAGATTACATCTTATTTGGAAGCAAATCATCGAATGCAATTCAGCTACAGATGGACAACATTAACATAAGTAATAAAAATGATGGAAAGTTTCTTGGCCTATTCCTAGACAAGAGACTCAACTTCAGCACCCACATTCAACACATAACTAAGAAAGTCTCTAAAACAGTTGGTATACTCTCCAAAATAAGATATTATGTTCCTAACTCTGTTCTCCTCTCACTATATTATGCACTAATCTATCTCTATCTTAATTAGGGTATCTGTGCATGGGGGTCTACCACAGTAAGCCACCTTAAGCCCATCATCACCCAGCAAAAATCTGCTATCAGAATAATAACAAATTCTGCTTTCAGACAACACTCAGCTCCCTTGTTTAAATCCCTTAACTTGCTAAATATTAACTCCATGCACACATTCTCTTGTGTCACCTACATTTACAAAACCCTGTTCTTAAATGCAAACCATGCTCTGAAACTCTCCCTGGACAGATGTAATATGACCCATTATCACCACACCAGAAATAAATATATCTTTGATATTCCCAGGGTCAAACTTAATCTGTGTAAACACTCTATGCAAATTAAGGGACCTAGTCTATGGAACTCACTCCCTAGTGAATTGACAAGCTGTCAAACTTTTGCCTCATTTAAAAACAAAAACAAAAAATACCTAATTTCATCTTCGTAGTCTCCTACACTGAGCTTTAAATTTGCTCTGTACCTAGTGTTAATTAATCTCCCAATCTTAATGTACTTAATCCAAACAGCTTTATCATTGTGTTCATTGCTGTCTTCTTTTAGTGCTAGCCATATGCTGTATTGTGCCTATTAATTTTTGTTAAACTACCATTCAAGCTGTCATTGCATTCAACTGTCTGAGCTACATATGTGCTTTAATATACCTACAATTTTCTCTCATCTTTTATTTTTTTTCTTGCTATGTTATTTTTATCATTTTTTATAAATTTTGCTAGTATTTACCTACTTAAAATTTTCTTAGATTAAGGACCTGCCCGAAACGCTGCACGTACTAGTGGCTTTACAAGAATGTAATTACTATGCTATGTATCTTCACAATCCCAATGTACCTTCTTGTATATATACAAATAAAGAAATAAATTATAAATAGTACTTGCTAGCACTATTGATTCTTATTAAGGATTTGATTTAATCCCTACTGGAAATTGATTTAATTGTTCCAATAGTTTTTTAATTAAGAAAGCTTACTAGAATCTTCTGGATCCTTGAGAAATCATGCACAAAGTAATGTAGGCAACCAAGGGCCTTATGGTCATATGTGATCATAGGTGGCATTGTCTTGTAGGATCCAAATGTATAATGAATCTGTTGTGATTCTGATATGATTTTGATATGATTTAGATATGATATAGAAATAATACATTTCTAGACAAGAATATATTCTAGTGGGTAAAATTTCCCCATAATGGGCTCAGGGACTGAACCCCACAATTCATTTAGCTAAGCAAGTTACAGTCTTGATGAGCTAGTTACACAAATTCAGTATAAGTCTCACATCATAAATGGGTTCGAGATTGATCACAAGTACAATTTCTAAGTTAAGCAAGCTGACTTATGTGGAGAACTAGTGTCACAATTGATATGTTTGTCCTGCACACCGCTCACCATCCAGTGGGCAGTGGTGAATAGGTAACAGTCACTTATTATTACCTACAGTTTGCAAACTGGGGATATTTGGCTAAATTTCTGGTAGCAGATCATTTTGAATTAAATATTTACACATTACTGGAACGTTGGCTATAAAATTGTCTCTGAATTCACGTATCTTTTCGCACTCCATCACAAAGTGACGGAGGGTGTGCAAATAATTTGTTGACACAGTTTACATTTGGTCAGGTCTACATCAGCAGATAATGAGAATTCCCAAGATACTTGTAACCGAGTCTAAGCCGAGCAATAGTCTCTAAGCCGAGTCCGTAGTCTGTAGACTCCGTGGTAGTAGTGGGTAAGACACTCGCCTGGGTTCCGCGAGGCGCTATGTCATGTGGTTCTATCCTGGCCAGGGAGGATTTACTGGGCGCAAATTCCTTAACTGTAGCCTCTGTTTAACGCAACAGTAAAATGTTGTACTTGTTGTAACAACGATTCTTCGCGGCGGGGATCGTATTCCAGGGACCTGCCCGAAATGCTACCGTACTAGTGGCTGTACAAGAATGTAACAACTCTTGTATCTATCTCAAAAAAAAAAAAAATCTAGAAGTCTGCTGATTTTATTGGATGAACCAGATTGTGGCTCCTCTTGCATGATAGTATAATGATAGATGGAATTACTGGTGTCGATTTCACTTTGCCTCAGACCTACAAGATTTTGTTGAAGTTCTTTTGTGTACTGCTGCTCTGATTACTCAATGAGAATCCAAGGTTACACTCAACGTCTCCTTTAAAGGCAGATTTCTTTGGCTAACTTATCAGCTCTATCATGCTTTGTGAAGCTTGTGTAGCTTGTGGTAGCCCATAAACCTTCTAATATCCTCCCGGAGAAGGGTTATTTCTTGTTGTTGTTGATGAAGGCTCACGACGTTCGCTTGATTCTTACCACTACACACGGAGTTGACTCGGCTTAGAGACTATTGCTCAGTTGAAGGGGTCCGTCTAATTACCGCAAGCTACCACAAGCTACACAAGCTTCACCAAGCTTCCTGGCAATACTTAGTAATGAATAGATATGATATATTTACTCATTATAATGTTGGTGCTGAATGTACAACACGAAAAAACATCATTTTATCTGAAAGTATCTTTTTATGAAGAAATTAGACGAAAATAAAGAGCTGGTGATGCCAAATCAAGTCGACAATCCAAGCGTCGGTTAGGTAGGTTAGGTTTAGGTTAGGTTAGATTAGGTTTGGTTAGGTTAGGTTAGGTTAGGTTAGGTTGGTTAGGTTAGGTTAGGTGTGGGTTAGGTCAACCTAACCGATCATATTTATTCATTACTAACGTATTGCCAGGTGTCAGATTTTTTCTATGCCTACCTCCCTTAGGAGGTGGACCTCAAGTCTAAAGACTGCACCCGGCAGATAAGCATGATCCAATAGAAAAAGGAAAACGGGAGCAAACCGCCAGGCTTCTACCACTAGGGTGAAAACCTGTCCACATCGCCGCTGGTTCCTCATAGTTAAACAGACGTTAAAACTAATAAAGGGTACCGGCGGGTTCTCACAATCCAATATTTAATTTTGATGTGGTGCTATGATTGGAATTCGAATTCCAAGAACAGCCGTCATATCAAAGATCACATCACATTCAATTGTATAAAGCGAAATATGGGTGGAAAAGAATGGTTGAAGGGTTGACATCAAAGACCGTTTTCTATAAAATAAACAATTTATTAACAACAAGAGACTAAACTACTACAACATCGAG
>WNGS01002869.1:46092-59222 GCA_020271785.1 Procambarus virginalis | reverse complement strand
ACCCTTAATTTCCACTACCGCCCACAAGATGGGTATGGGGGTGCATAATAAGTGAACAAAGGGTACAGAGGCACATAATGTGTGGGGAAAACTGCCAGGATTGATATGAGTGGAGAACTACTAGGGACTTGTACTGTACTAAAATTAAAAATTTACTGTATGCAAAATGAATTCAGCTAAAGTCTCTAGCTAGGGTCGTAAATTCTAGCTCCTCTTTTCCTAATGACAGACTGTGGGCTGTAAGGGCAGGTGGGGATGAATGAAGAGGTGATTGTAGTTCCACGATCCACCAGCAAGCAATTCTCTCACATCAGCTTATATTTTTAATACAAGGATAAGATTATATTCAATTAGATAAACTTACATGATAAATTAAAGTTAACTAAGCAAGCAATTATTAACTTAATTTATATGTTCAAGGATATATATAGATATATTCAATTTATATGAAGAGGTTCAGTCAGCTCGACTGAAACTCTTCACAGACTAGGGACACTTATGAGGCAATGAACCTCACGAGTGTCGTGGGTCCTGGAAAAGATTCAGCTGCTGCAAGATTAATGAATACTCACTGAAATATGAGGTGTTGCCTCACCCTATAACCAACAAACAGACTTATTGGATATATTAACGTTATACAAGCATACAATTGGCCAATTAATACACTAAATAAATTCAATATACTTCTCTGAATGCCGGGTGTCTGACAAGTGTGCCAGACTGGATAACTATATCACAGCTTCACTATATAATATTCTCGTAACGTTGCTAATTGATTATGTCCTTAATTGTGTTTGCAGTAGGATGATATGTGATGATGGTGGATGTTGAAACAGTGTCACTTTGTGTGTTCCACTATACACTCCTATATAGAAATGTTCTAGGAATTTTTCCTTGTAGATATATTGTCCAGGTACTCCACCAGTTCTAGGAGTAATCACCGGTGATAAAGATAATTCGATAAGGTGTCCAAAGTCGATTAATGTTCGCTAAGCACTGTCACACATGTTCACTGTGTGTAAACGCACGTGTTCTGCCTCAGGGTGTGGTGAGCTCTTCTCTCCCAGCCATCTTCCCCTCCATGCTCCCTGAGCAAGGTAGCCTTCAATGAATATTGATTTATTATTTTTTTCTGTCTAGACATATGAGTGAGATAAGATGTGATTATAATATAATTAGATATAGGATTTAAAGATTATAATTATTACTTGCTAGCACTATTGATTCTTATTAAGGATTTGATTTAACCCCTACCGGAAATCGGTTTAATTGTTCAATAGTTTTTTAATTAAGAAATCCTTTTAGAATCTTCTGGATCCTTGAAAAATCATGCACAAAGTCACATAGGCAACCAAGGTCCCTATGGTCGTATGTAATCATAGGTGGCATTGTCTAGTCGGATCCAGATGTATAATGAATCTTTAGTGAGTCTGCGAATACATGTAGTGATACTTCATAATTTTCCTCGACTATGTGTCTCGGAAAGATTATCTGTTTGACTAAAGTTTGTTCTTGAGCCATTTCCATCCAAGCTTTTTGTAACTGGAGTGGTAGTGGAACATCCCAACCAATTTTTGTCTTCCAAGCTTCTTGCACCAATAAACGCCATTTGATAGTTAAAGGATTTAGTAGACCAAGTGGGTCGAATACTTTGCTAACTTGTGAAAGCAAATCCTCTTTTGTAACAATGCAATAATTTACTGGTACTGATTTGATTGACATTGTGTCTGAGATTAGATCCCATTCTGTACCTAACACCTTTTGTGATTCTAGTAGTGATATTCAGGGTAATCTCTTGCTATTTGATTATTCAATGTTGCATTATTAGAGGCCCATGATTGTAGTGGCATGTTAGCACCTTGTAGCTCCCTGTTGGCCTCTTGATATATTTGTAACAGTTCAGTAGTACTGTTAACTGTCCCTTGAAAATTATCTACATAAAGATTTTAACTGATTTCAGCCTTATATGGACTTGATGATTTCTTCGGTTGAGTATCTAAAGTTGTTTGCAGCAAAAGTGGGCAAGAGGTAGCACCGAAGAGTATAGAGGAGAATCTGTACGTGTATTGAGATTTTCTGGGTTCTCTACCCATAGAAACTTAATGAAGTCCCTATCTTCTTCCTGTAAGCCAACTCTTAGAAAGGCCTTGCTTATATCTACTGAAAAAACACATTTGTTAAGTTTAACCCTTACACTGCTCAGGGGTCCTGGGGACATTTACACCCCTGTGCGCAAGAAAAAAAATTCACAATTTTTTTTCGTCTTCTAAACATGTTAATTTGTGTCCCCTGAGCACGGGAAAAATAGCAAAAAAGTCGTAAGTGACATATTTTGGTGCAATTGACCGAAGAAGTCTGGCAAAAAGTGGGCGTTGACAGAGTGGTCGTCAGGGCCGGTCAGCGTCACCCGCGCTGACAGATGGGAGTTGCCACAAAGATATTATTACCTAATTGTTTCAATGTCTCCGCTTGATTTTTTTCTTAGTTTTTTTGCAGTAATATTATTCAATAGTGTGTATTGTAATATATTTATATAATAAAAGTGGTGAATAATCGCTATACTCAAACGTATGGTGTGCATATTAGTAATTCAATTATTATGTTCATAAAACAATAAACAAATAGTTTTGCTGCTATTACACTCTATACACAGGTTATATATAAGTATCTGCATATTTTGGTCACCATAACGAACCACTAAGTTGGTATTGAGAGTCGAAAAGCAACGAAGAGTTACCGCCACACACCAGCCAACCACTCGCTGCCACTCCCTCAACACACGCACTAAACTTTCTCCCCCAACAATACCATTTGTGGTGTTATTACACTATATACAGACGTTATATATAAGTATGTATATATTTTGTTCACCACACCTGTACAGCTAAGCTGATATAGTTAGTTTAGGCACTAAGAGTTGTCGGTATACACAGCTGGCGGCTGGCGGCTCCCTCACTCATTCAAGGTCACACACACACTAAACTTTCTCCCCCAACAATACTGTTTGCAGTGTTATTACCCTATATACACATATTATATATAAATATCTACATGTTTTATGCACCGTAACTGGACACCTAAGCTTGTAGTGCGCCCAAAGAGCATAGTGGCCACTCTCTAATCAGCTAGACAAATCGTGCAGACGACGTCACCTCCGTCACCCAAATGGCTCCTCCCAGCATAATCCTTTTGCTGTTATTACACTAATACACACATTATATATAAGTATCTAAATTTTATGTTCACCATAGAGAACCACTGAGCTGGTATGGTGAATGTAAACAATAACAGGTGACCACACAGTCAGTAAACGATGCTGTCTCCCTCCGTCTCTCAGCATCACTCCTCCTACAGCGCTAATTATTACAACAATCTTGCTATTATCACAACCCTGGTTATTTATATCACAGTCAGGGGTCATCTGTAATATTGTCATCACTAAATAATAACAATTATATATTTATTTTGACATTTTTCGGCGATGCTGTGGTCACAAGCTGAACAGCAATGCTGCTCGCTCATGCTGCGTGCGCCAGCCTTGGTTGCTCCAACAGTAATGTGCCTCTCACACCTGAGAATATTGCCCACGATTTTTTTTTTAAATTGCGTCTGTTTACAAGAGCCCTGAGGAAGCTAATGTGAACCCCGTGTAGCCGCGGGCCATTTGACTCGGGAGTGGCACCCTATGGCGTATATATACGCCATGCGCACCGTGGGACATGTTACTCAGGGCGTATATATACGCCATGCGCAGTTTAAGGGTTAAACTTCAGCAGTATGTCATACAATTTCTGAGTTAGACTTGGACCTGTTTGCAAACAATCATTTAGACTGGTTCCTTGGGGTCCAGATTTAGAGCTACAATTAAAAACTATCCGTAAAAGAGTTGTTTTTGATTCTCTGTTTACCGCCATGTGTAGTAAAAAATGGCCTTTTTGTTTACTGTCTTGTTTCACGNAATGACAGGTGCAGCATAATCAATAAGAGATCTTCATTATTCAAGTATATCATTCGTAGCACAAGATCCCACTCCCTTCCAGAGCTTGCCAAGGCCTTCAGAGTAAATCTATTCTACTATTGACCCAACAGTCTTTTCATCTCGCTTCCAAACTCTCATGGGTATATCCAACATATTCCTAAATATTTAATATATATTTAACTGTTTTATATATTTTTAACCGTTTATTTTAATATAATGGGCCTCTCCGACTTCTACATTCAAGCTTAGTTTTGTCTTCATTAACCCCAGTCCCATATGGTGACATATTTTTCCGAAATTATCCAAACCGTTTGAACCTTTGAAATATATTTGCACTGAAACAATATCATCGGCATATATGATCGAGTTACCCCATTTGATATCTCTCATTTGTTGTTTCAGATTTAGCTACTCAGAACGAAGTGTCCATGTAGCACGGGCTATGGTGAGCAATAATTGAGTTTGGTTATTCGCGACAACCCTTGTTACTGTGATATTTGGGTCTAAGTTTAAAATAGAGGAGGGGGATTCCTCCTTTTTCCCTGTTTGTTTATCGCTTCGTTTTAGTGCACTGGTTTTAGTCTTTTTTAATTAACCTTATCTTGGTAGTGGATGTAGAGCATAATGCTCACTAGTGAGTCCCTTCCTCAATGGCTTATCTAATCATTGTATTTGATTGTAATTGCATCTAATGTAGCTACTGTCGTTGGATATGTTGATTTGATGCGCAGGACTTCAGTAGCTCCACATTCCAGTACATAAGAACATAAGAACATAAGAACATAACACAAGGCAACTGCAGAAGGCCTATTGGCCCATACGAGGCAGCTCCTATTTATACCACCCAATCCCACTCATACATGTCCAACCCATGCTTGAAACAATCGAGGGACCCCACCTCCACAATGTTACGCGGCAATTGGTTCCACAAATCAACAACCCTGTTACTGAACCAGTATTTACCCAAGTCTTTCCTAAATCTAAACTTATCCAATTTATACCCATTGTTTCGCGTTCTGTCCTGTGTTGATACTTTCAATACCCTATTAATATCCCTTTGTTATGTCCATTCATCCACTTGTAAACCTCTATCATGTCACCCCTAACTCTTCGCCTTTCCGTGAATGCAAATTAAGCTTTGTTAATCTTTCTTCATATGAAAGATTTCTAATTTGGGGATTAACTTAGTCATCCTACGCTGGACACGTTCAAGTGAATTTATATCCATTCTATAATATGGCGACCAAAACTGAACTGCATAATCTAAATGGGGCCTAACCAGAGCAAGATTAGCTTGAGAACCACACCAGGTGTCTTGTTACTTACGCTGCGATTAATAAATCCGAGTGTCCTATTTGCCTTATTACGAACATTTATGCATTGATCCTTTTGTTTTAAATTCTTACTAATTATAACTCCCAGATCCCTTTCGCAATCCGACTTCGCAATCTCAACACCATCTAGCTCGTATCTTGTAACTCTATCATCATTACCTAGCCTCAGAACTTTACATTTATCAGCATTAAACTGCATCTGCCAGTCCTTTGACCATTTCAAACCCTATCTAGATCAACTTGAAGTGATAGTGAGTCCTCCTCCGAATTAATTTCCCTACCGATTTTCGTATCATCGGCAAATTTGCAAATGTTGCTACTCAAACCTGAATCTAAATCATTATATATATTATAAACAACAGAGGTCCAAGACAGCCTTGAGGCACTCCACTTACAACATTTTCCCACTCTGACTTGACTCCATTTATACTAACTCTCTGTTTCCTTTGGTATAGCCATGCCCTAATCCAGCTTAATATAGCACCCCCAATACCATGAGCCTCTATCTTTTAATCAGTCTTTCATGTGGCACTGTATCAAAGCTTTGCTAAAGTCAAGGTACACAACATCACAATCCTTACCACTATCAACTGCCTCAACTATGCTAGAATAAAAGATAACAAATTTGTTAAACATGAACGGCCATTTATAAACCATGTTGCGACTCAATTATTAATTTATGTTTTTCAAGATGAAGACGAATTTATTTGCTATTATAGATTCGAGTAACTTTCCCACAATAGACGTTAGGCTAATTGGTCGATAGTTAGACGCAAGTGATCTATCTCCTTTCTTAAAACTGGTATCACATTAGCAACTTTCCAAAACTCTGGCACTCTGCCTGACTCTATTGATTTATTAATATGATTGACAGTGGGTCACAAAGCTCCTCTTTGCATTCTTTCAGCACTCTGGCAAACACTTCATCCGGCCCTGGGGATTTGTTTGGTTTGAGTTTTACTATTTGTTTAAGAACATCCTCCCTGGTAACTGCTAAACTCGTCAACCTGTCCTCGTCCCCACCCACATAGACTTGTTCGGCTGAAGGCATATTGTTAAGTTCCTCTTTAGTAAATACAGATACAAAATATTATTAAAAATACTACTCATCTCTTCATCACTATCTGTTATTTGACCTGTCTCAGTTTTTAATGGACCTATCCTTTCCCTAGTCTTAGTTCGATATAACTGAAAAAACCCTTTAGGATTTGTCTTTGCTTGCCCTGCTATACGAACTTCATAGTTTCTTTTTGCTTTCCTTATCTCTTTTTTAACATTTCTAACTAGTTGTACGAATTCCTGTTCTAAAGTGACCTCCCCATTTTTAATCCTTTTTACCAAGCTCTCTTTTTACCTATAAGGTTCTTCAAATTCTTTGTTATCCACTTTGGGTCATTAGTAATCGATCTATTCAATTGGTGTGGTATACTACGTTCCTGTGCTTTGTTTAGAATATTCTTAAATACGTTATAATTGAATCCACATCGAAATCCCCATTTACATCACCTATCGCTGGGTTCATGTCTCGCTCCAAGACCGGCCCACACCCCATACCCAAGACTTTCCAATCAATTTGACCAAAAAATTTCTTAGGCTATTAAATCAGCTTTTCGAAAATCTGGCACTTTAACAGAATTTTCTCCTACAGGTCTATTCCATTCTATGCTAAATCTGATTTCTTTGTGATCACTGTTCCCTAGCTCACTCCCTATTTCGATGTCATTAATTTGTGTTTCCCTGTTAGTTAACACTAAATCTAAATATTATTTTCCCGTGTTGGTTCCTTAATGTGTTGCGTAAGAAAGCAATCGTCAATTAATTCTAGAAAATCTTCTGCTTCATTATTCCCTGTTTTGTTCAACCAGTTTATTCCACTATAATTAAAGTCACCCATGACATAAATATTGTTAGATCTAGATGCTCTAGATATTTCATCCCATAGATGCTTTGCTTCCGTTCTGTCTAAATTTGGTGGCCTATATATAACTCCTATTATAATATTATTTGCTTTTTCGTTTAATTCTATCCAAATAGTTTCTGTGTGTGGCTCAGTTTTGATTCCCTCTTTGAGACTACATTTCAAATTGTCCCTAACGTATATGGCTACTCCACTTCCTCGTCTAATATATCTATCTGTGTGAAATAGTTTAAATCCATTTATTTGATATTCAGCTAATAGTTCTCTATTATCAACATACATCCACGTTTCGGTAAGTGCAATAATATCTATTTTTTCTGTGCAGACAAGAGCATTTAATTCGTTAATTTTATTTCTTAGACTTCTACTGTTTGTGTAATATACCCTAAGTGAATTGTTATTTTAAGGCCCTTCTCTTTCCCTGATCATTTTGCCAATTCCTTTCTCCCGCAAACACATACTTTTATTACATCCTTCCTCCAAATCAATTCCCATACCTCTATCTACTAACAGTTTAAACCCAAACAAACACCTTTAACCACTTTTTCCAACGAGTTTGCAACAGCAACAACCCCAGCTCTCGATAGATGCACCCCATCACGAGCATACATTTCATTTCTTCCATAGAAGTGTTCCCAGTTGTCTATATAAGATATTGCATTAGATTTTCAATATCTTTCCAGCCTACAATTGACACCAAGTGCCCTCGACATCCATTCATTTCCCACTCCCTTTCTTGGAAGAATGCCACATATGATCGGGATTCCTCCCTTGCTCCTAACTAATTCTATTGCTGTCTTGAATTTCTGTATTAGTTCCTCACTTCTAACTCTCCCAACATCATTACCCCCTGCACTAATACAAATAATGGGTTTGTTCCCATTTCCCGTCATAATATCTTTCATGTTTCCAACAATATCACCAATACCAGCTTCAGGATCGCAAACCCTTAACCTGTTCCCTTTATCTCTGGCACAAAACGTTCTGTCCAAATACCTCACCTGGGAATCTCCCACAACCAAAATTCGCTTCGATCCTCCCTTTTCTCTTGGGGCACTTTGAGGGACCCGCGCTTCAATGTTCCTCGCCGCTATGCCCTTACCTCCACGCTGAACCATAGGTTCACCACACGTTTGAAATCCTTATGCTATTAGGTGTCTGTTTTGCCAAGGTCTTCTTAAGACCCCTGTCCTTTACAATATGCCAAGACGGGGTCTCTCTAATGCTGGTCTCCTCCTTTGCTTCATCCTGATGTTGTTTAAGCTGCCTTACCTCCTCCCGTAGCGAATCCAGCTCTGTCCTCAGAGCTCCAAAACAGACCCTCCAGCTCCTTCACCAATCCCTCCATTATTGCTGTAATAATATTACTTCACTCGGAGCTCCAGCTAACACAACCTCTCACTGTGACAGCACCTGACTGACTGAGAAACACCTGACTGACTGAACCCACAATTGAGAATATTTAGAGTCGGTATGAATGATGACATCATGTAAAATATTCTCAATTGTATAGTTTATTGCCTCCAGGGAATATAATTCTGTTTGCAATGTAGAGCACCCACTATTCATGCTCCGGTAAGCTTCATGGTTGGTAGTGTAACCTGCTGCCCCAGCAGAACCTTTTTCTTGAACAACTGATCCGTCTGTGAAGATGTGAGTCGTTGTAGGTCTTGAGATGGTTTCCATTTGTTGTTCTATTATTTCCTTGAGCCTCTGCAGGTCACATGCTGATTTTTAAACCGGTAATCTTTCAATTATTATCTTTAGATTCGATTCTTCCCATGGAGGAGGCTGTCGAAAGTGTTGATATAGTCTATCTTCCCCTTTGTTTTTAGTGGTCCATTTCAGGTCCATTTTCTCTAAAATCTTGACCAGATTATCCATCCATGAGCTTGTTCTATATTGTAGGTTTTTCTGAAAGGATCTCTGTATGCTGTCTTTGATTGACAGTTTGGCGGTTGTTCCAGTAAGTTTTCCTATTATGGTGACTATCCTTTGTGACTATCCTTTGTGTCATCCTGTTTTCTAATGCTGGTAAATTGGTTGAGTATCTCTCAGATGCGTTCTTATTCATTAGTACATTAAACAGGGTGGGACTCAACACTCCTCCCTGAGGTGTGCCGAGTTCAAAAGATCTCACACCTGACATACAACCTTGATACCACACCTGAGCCTTCCTTTCGTAAAGATAATCCCCTATCCAGCGCAATAATCTCCCTTTAACACCCAAGACCAGCTAGTTCATATAAAATAACCTCTTTGTTGGCTTTATCAAAAGGTCCTTGTAAATGAATAAAAATTCTATAATAATCATTATCATTAGCTAGACATTTAATAATACAGTCAGAGGTACTTTTTCCTCTGAGGAACCCGAACAAATTACTAAGACAGCTGATCACCTATTATATATAAAAGTCTATTTAAAATGATCCTCTCCACCATTTTACAAAAACACGAGGTTAAGGACACAAGTCTGTACTCGTCCATTGGCTTTAGGGATAGGGATGATCATAGCTTTTTTTCCATTTACTGAGAATACTGCCCTCTTTATAACTAATATTAAAGAGGTCTAACAGTGGGCTTTTCGTCATAATGGCCATAATCCATTATAATCCATAATTCGTCATAATCGTCATTAAGTATTTCATAAGTTACTCCATCCTCCCCAGGGCCGGTAGATTTTCCAACTTTAATCGCCGTTATTAGCTCTTCTCTGGTAATACCTGTGCAAGTGACATCACCACTGTTACCTGCTGTAAGTATAAAATCCTTTCTTAGATCTTTCCAAGACAAGCAGCACCGCTTCTGTGCCACCGCTTTTAAATTGCTAAGTCCACTACGGGCTCACCATAGCCCGTGCTACTTGCCCCGCTCCTGTGCTTAAGTTATGGGCTCACCATAGCCCATGCTACTTGGAACTTGTTTCGAGTAGCTAAATCTATAACAACAACTTTCCAAGAATCTAATGACTCTCGTTACAGTGGGTAATGAACTAAGTTTGGCAGCTTCTGCCCATTTATTTACGAGACCATTTGCAATTCCTTGCGGGTCAGGATGTGCAACAAAATTATGCTTTTTACCCCTTACTTTATTTATGTCTTGCCAGATTTCCTTGAAGTTTCTGTTACTCCCAACTTTCTCTGCAAACTCCTGCCAATACTTGCTCCTAATTTCCTTTCTCTTCTCCCCACACAGTCTAGCAACTGCCAGTAAAGCATTCTTCCCTTCCTCAGTCCTACCTTTTCTATTCCAATCCGTGTGAGCTCTACTCATTGTTAATGCCCACCCCTTAAGCATCTTGTCATGTGTATAATTTTCTTTTCTGGGGGATGCTTTTTTATACTAGATGTTTTCCGGTTCAATGTTGCATTAAATACGTCTACCTCCCTAATTAGATTTTCATAAAATGCTTTTGCCGAAACTGGCTTATAAGTATCATACCAAGACTTAATATGACCAACAAGACCCATTAATTCTCCCTCATTAAACT
The DNA here is from genome assembly GCA_020271785.1 of Procambarus virginalis. Classification (NCBI taxonomy): domain Eukaryota; kingdom Metazoa; phylum Arthropoda; class Malacostraca; order Decapoda; family Cambaridae; genus Procambarus; species Procambarus virginalis. Next base: position 48,501 of record WNGS01002869.1, on the reverse strand, counting down.
CTAACCTTTTCCTCTGAAAGCAGGCATTTTTTTTATTTAGTTTAAGCTGTATTTGTAATGCAAAATGATCACTTAGCATTTCATCCACAGTAAGACAATTCCCCTCTATGCTCTCAGCATTTATCAAACAAGCATAACCTAATCTCCTTCCCCTCAGATGAGTAGGAGAGGACTCCCCCAGCAGTTGAACATTTTCATGTTCCTGCAAAAACTGGTACCGTCTGCAACTATTCCTATTTGCTGTAGCCCTTGATCCTAAAGCTGGATGTCTGGCATTAAAATCCCCTACCACAAGTGTACCTTCAGAAAAGAAGGAATCTGGCAAGAATCTTAAATCAAGGGAGCTATCAGAGATGTATAGATTAATGAAATTTAACTCTCGGTCTTGTAATTGTATCCACAAGCTAATACTTTCAATCTGAGGGATTCCAGTTATCTCGGCAGGTATGGTACTTTTGACATAACATGAGACCCTCCTAGTTCCTCCATCAGCATATAAGTGAAAACCTGTATAGCCATTTAGCCTCAGAATGCTACCATCCCTATCCCCAGTTCCTTAGAGTGCTACTATGTCAATATTCTCTCTAAGAGTATAATAGTGTACATCCACCGCTCTAGTTTTTAATCCATTAACGTTCCAAGATAATATTCTCAATCTTCTTTCATCCAAGACTAATAATAAAACTACCTTTGTCCGTCACATTCCATGAGATACGAGAGTACCTTAGAAACTTAATTCCAACACCATAACACATTTTATTTCTCCGCACTTGCACAACTACTACTAACATCGAAGGTAATATTATTGATATCTACTTTCTTTGTTATTTCTGTATACCGTTTTACTTTAACCTTTGTTTCAACATTTGTCACTACAGGAGGTTGAACACCGCTAACACTACTAGAAAGTGTATTTTCCTGACTATCCTCTATCATCGTTACGTCATGCACTTCCTTACTTTCTTCTACGCATGTTTCACTTTCCATTTCATGTCCTGTTTTACTTTCAATTACATGTCCTGTTTCACCATCATCTTCACCCCATCTACCCTCCATAGTCAATTTTTCTAATGCCTCAATCCTCTAGTCTAGTTTATTTTAGATATTCCAAAATTTGATTACCAATCTCAGAGTTGACCATATTGTCCTGAACCTTGTCCTCACAAGGTTTCAGTTTTTCAACTGCATTACCTACTTTCCCTAGGCTCGCCTTAATAATCTCTGTTTCTTTCTCCCACACATTGTTCATAGGGGCTGTCGTTGGCTTCCAGCTGTTTCTTCCATGTTCCTGCTGCACAATCTTTCCTTCCTTCGAGGATACATCTATCATGCTTGTAGGACCCGTCCTGGAGTCTCTCTGATGAGGCTTCATGGTGCATAGATAGGAACCAGCATTGTGGCTGCCTCGACAATTGCAATAAAATGGGACAATCTTTTAACTTTTTTCAATCTCTACACTCCCGCGAGTCGTGTTTCTTACCACAATAGTGACACCTGGGGTCAAACTGGCATTTCTACGCCATATGTCCCCAACGAGAACACTTCATGCATAATATAGGCTCCTCAATGTATTTTGCAACTTTTCTGTAGCCTAGTCCTAGCACAAAAATTCTTTTCGGAGCCTCACCCTTGTTATGAACCCAATTCCATCGTCGGAGCATAGAGCAGCGACATCAATGCCATCTGTGAGTCCGCTCCCGAAACCCCCACAAATTGGACGACGCCATCTAGTGGTGACAAGATTATACCAGCAAGAGGCGCTAGATTCCTGTCCTAGTCTGCTCGAGAGGTACTGACCTCTGGTGAGGTGGTGCTTAGAAAATCAGCGCCATCTATTGAAGGAGTTGTATGTCTATGTCAGAGTACGTAAGTGTTGTTTCCTAGTGTCCCAGTATACTGATGACGTGTCTGTATCCACAGAGTCGACGTAGGGCTGCTGTGGTACGAGGACAGTCAGTCTACCCAGGGCAGCCAATGTCTCTCTACTCCATTCTGCTTTACGGAAGTAGTGAGCCGCCGCTGAAGAACTGTGAAGTGTTCTACTGTCTGCCTGTGCAGTGGCAGTGACGGAATTCGGCGTACCCGGGACTGGCTAACGGAAGAGACGACTGACAGTTAAGGTGCTACTGAGGAGTGTAACCACCGAGTTGCAAGAAGCTCCTGCCAGGGGTTCGCTACCCCTTGTATTTGTATGTGAAGAGGCCCAGCGGAGTGAGGCTGATGTTCTCTGCCAGCTCCAGGCTGGAGATTGTGGGCGTGCAGGGAGAGCACCTAGTGAGACTGTGTTTTGGCTGGCCCGTGGACCATGGTAGGACTCGTTGGTGTTTCCCAGTACTGGTTGGAGACGGCACTGTGGTGAGGAAACACCGGTAGCTGACAAGACTGCATCGATTGAGCATCGAATAGCGC